>JAQQSE010000225.1:0-98021 GCA_035772565.1 Antheraea assamensis | reverse complement strand
TTTTCATATAGTTCATATTCAATATTACTTCTGTGAGTTACGAATTTTGTTTACATTGCATTACATTACCGCGATGCCATTTCATATCGACACGTGTAGTGAAGATAGAGTTCGTTTGAGGTTCAGTCACGTCAAAATTAGTGAACGTATTGGCATAGGGCTATGACTATTCAATGCAGACTGTTCAAGGGTACTTATTTTTTGGATTCGTTTGTTTTTTGCCGTTTTTTTTTGACAAATAAGTAATTAATCCAGTGATAGAATCGTTTACTGACATACACTATAATATTGCGAGTTGTAACAGTGTAAGCAAGCATGTAGAAACACCTGAACTTAATGCAGCATCATTTTTATCCATGACTACTATTATAATAGTGAAGGAGTTTTACATAATCGTCACCGTTTATTAGGTGAGTTGGTGATCTTTAGGGCAGGCTTATAACAAGCACGTCCGTCGCCCTGAGCAGAGTTAAACTGCACAGGCCCGCGTGGTGGAGGCGCTTGTGCCGAGCGACCCCACAGTTCGTCGGGGGGGGCTTAACACCCTCCCCCCCTGAGGGGTCTGCCATTTTGACCCCTCAGACCGCAGACGGGGCCCTGTTGAGGGCCGACACCTGTCGGGGAGCAGAAGTAATGCCATGGCAGTTCTCTGTCCCCGGCCCAATAGGTGTGTGAGGCACCGTGGGGTTTTTAGTCCGTGGAACTCGGACATAACCCACCCCCCGCTGCCCGACGGGGTGGGTATCCGTTACGGATTTTCCCCACGTAAAAAAAAAAAAAAAAGGCTATAACAAGCAGTGAAGATCTTATCACAGAATGATATTGTGTTATATAAGCTTAGACATAGATAATGCTGGTCGTAGGGGCACTTGGCCGGTTGCTCCCCATGTGGGGTGGGCAAGTGCCAGGTGCCGCCGACTTTACATGGGAGTCGTGCGGGCGATGGCCGTTTACGTGGGCCCCCGGTGTGGGCCGACGCCCTCGGTCGCCACCAACGTGCGCGCACTGGTGCGGGGCTGCGCAGCGGTTGTGGCCGGAGGGCGATTCAGGGATACCGCCCGGGTCCTCAGGCGGCGGCCTTCCACGCTCGCCGGCTCCCTGCCTTGGGAGTTGGAGGCGGGGGTACTAGCCGCCGTGTACGAGTTCACGGCGGCAGGGAAACGTTTGGGGGTGCCTCCCGCTCCCGGGGAGATAGAGAGTAGGAGAAGGGAGGGGAGGGGGGCCGCTATAGAGCGGTGGCGACAGGACCTGGCGGACGCGCGGTATGGACGATATACGGTGGACGCCTGTCCGCCCGGTCCTGCCGCAATGGTTTGAGAGGAAGTGGGGCTCCGTTGACGTTTCGACTGGTGCATGGTACTAACCGGCCATGGTGTTTTGGCTGGTACTTGCACCAGATCGCTCGCAGGGAGCCGACCGCCACATGTCATGAGTGCGGCGCTGAGGAGGATATCGCGCAGCACACTCAGTCCGAATGTGCTGCGTGGGAGGTGCAGCGCCGCACTCTGGCTGTGGCGGTAGGAGGAGATCTTTCGCTGCCGAGCGTGGTTACGGCCATGCTCGGCAGCGAAAACGCATGGACGGCGATGGCCTCCTTCTGCGAGGAGGTCATCTCGCAGAAAGAGGCGGCGGAGAGGGCCCGAGAGGCGGATCCTCTCAGCGGCCGTGTCCGCCAAAGGAGGGTGGGTGGAGGAGGCGGCGATTTGCCCGCCTCATTCCACCCCCGTAGCCGAACCTGAGGGGATGGGCCGGGGGGCCCATCTCCTCTTTGCACAGGTAGGTTCGGCTGACGAGGGGAGGTAGCTGATCAGCTACCTCCCTATAAGGATGGAGTCCGGCAGCCATCTGCTGCCGGGCTGACCGCTGGGGGCGGCATGGTGTTAGCCTAGCACGGTCCCATGCCACTCCAACTTGAAGCGGTGGCCGGTGCACCGTGGGGTTTTAGTCCGTGTGAATCGGACATACCCCATTCTCTCCCCCGGGAGGATGAGTATCCGTTAGGGATCTCCCCACGTTAATAAAAAAAAAAAAAACATGGTCGGTATATCCTCCGTGGGAGAAAACCACGTAAAAAAGTTACGGACGGCAGTGCCTTCGGGCGGCGGGAGGGAGGAAACCTCGGTAAAAAGTCACCATGGGAGAAAGCCACGTTAAAAAGTTACAGACGGGTTTGCCTTCGGGCGGTGGGAGGGAGAAAACCTCGGTAAAAAGTCACCGTGGGAGAAAACCACGTTAAAAAGTTACGGGTGTTGAGGAGACAACCTCGTTAAAAACAAGACGGAGGCCTTCGGGCGGAGGGAGGTAGAAAACCTCGTTAAAAAGGTTACCGCCGGAGGAAACCACGTTAAAAAGTGACAGAGGGACGGCCTTTGGGCGGAGGGAGAGGGAGGAAAACCTCAAGAAAAAGTTACCGTGGGAGGAAACCACGTTAAAAAGTGACAGGGGAGGCCTTCGGGCGGAGGAAGAGGGAGAAAAACCTCATTAAAAAGTTCCTGTGGGAGGAAACCACATTAAAAAGTGGCAGAGGGGTGGCCTTCGGGCGGAGGGAGAGGGAAAAAACCTCGTTAAAAAGTCACCGTGGTAGAAAACCACTTAAAAAAGTTACAGGTGTTGGTGGTTGGAGGGGGTGACCCCTTGACTGCCAAACCGGACCAAGGAGGGAAGGAGCTGGGGACCTGACTTTCCATTGCACATTGGTTCGGTAGACGGGTAGGCAGTTTGACCGGCTGTCGTCGCGGTCAGGGCGTTCGCGCTGGGCCTTGTCGCCGGGGTGGCATGGTGCTTGCTTGTTCGATCCCGTGCTACTCCATAGCGCGGCAGACGGTATCTTGTGGATTTTTTTAGTCAGTAAGAGTCTGACACCCCACAGCTCCTCAGGGCTGTGGGTGTCCAATGAAGGATTTTTTCCCACATTAAAAAAAAAAAAAAAATGGTCGGTATATCCTACTACATTCTTCGGATCGAGACAAAATGGCTCGTATAATATTTTTTTAAAGTACCCCGGAAAAGTTAAAACATTTTGTCTGGTGATAAGCAACAAAACAAAGGTAATTATCAAAAGATCGGCAAAGTCTTGGATTACAGGCATTATAGGTGTGTTTCGGTAGCTGCGCTTCAAAGCTATTTTTCCTCTAGGTTCAAGGTTGTAGCGGCGTTAGCGAGAGGGCATTACTTATTAATGAGGACTTCATTAAAGAAATTTTGTGAATTGTTACAATTTAATTTCATTTCACAATTTACCGTGTATGTGTGATTCGAATCTAGTTCTTGAGTAATGTTTGTGCGGGTACAACTTCAGGTCACGTGCCATTCCAAAACAAAGGTGTTTAACTCTTAGACCATAATGTCATTTAACATCCGGTGAGATTGACGCTCAAAAGCTATAACCTATAACTATAAAGTGAAAAATAAAAAGCCCGCCAAAAAGTTAACCGTGCAAACTAATATAACATTTACCGGATGTTAAATTCAAAAGGTATCTACTTTTTCAGAAACATACTTTCTTTTATGTGTGATTATGAAGACAAATGTAAGGCGATAAATACTTTTTCCATGTTCTCATGTGTGCGTCGGAATAAAGCGAACAACCGAAGTTACCAGAATAAAGTAAAAGAATAGCTACGTGTTAAAACAATATCATATTTTAAACTTTTTGCAGAATGTCACCCCAGTATGAAAATACTGTTATGTTTCTCAATTCGTCGTAACTGGCTAAAGCTCGTCACGATTTCTGCAAATAATGATTCGAGATTGGAGAGACTTTCTTTGTTATATGGTGTTAGGTAAGTCTGTAAGACAAGTAATAAAATACACATAGGGCGACATTGCTATGAAATGTCGCTAACACAACATACTGACGGATGTGTGTCGATAGATAATTAGGTACATTTTCATAACAATGCTGTATAAAGTAAGTACGATAAAGTATCTACAGACACTCGCCTATCTGATAAAAAACCAATAGCTACATTAAATTTAAAACTTTCTTTTGTGTTCGACGTAAGAAGCAAGTTAACTTATACTATAAAAGCGGGACCGCATTAGAGCTGTGTTGCATTGCACATAGCTGTGCGTTGTGATAGAGTTATGTCTAAAAGAATATTTTGAAGCATGGAGTGCGGCGTGGCACGGCGTTGCAACGCATTGAAGCACATTACGACAAGCGACGTGCAGTTCATTTACTATTTAAAATAGTGTTGCCCAAAATCGGTCTTGGTCTTGTTCTTGCATTTTTGCAAGACCAATACCAAGACCAGGACCAAGACCGACCACCACAAGACTTATGCAAGACGAGACTGAGCTTGCAAGACTCTTGCGGTCTTGCAAATTAAATTATACTGAGATGCGGACAGTATTTGGTTTTAATATCAATATTTATATACGTTATCTAGTGTCCGTATCAAAATTAAGATGTGTACAAACAATTTTACACTTATATTTCGATGAGAACAGTTTGTTTATAAAAATTTAAAACAATAGGTCCAAATTTAAAAGAATAATGTATGTTACGCGATATTCTCATTCACAATCGGTTTGTCGTCGGTTATATTTGCTTATTTGATAATTTACTGACAAAGAACGCCGTTTAATGAAAGACTGTGCTACAAGTATATATCACACTATTAATTATGTTGTTCAATGCAACATTCCAAAGAACAAAATAAGTTTCTAGCTGCTCAGAACGAATACGAATACAAATTATGTTGTCCTCACTAGGAATATTGTAGTTGTAAGGATAGATAGATATTATAGTAATTTATTGTGCAAATCCTAATTTCTAAATGCAAATATGAGTTTCTTTGTTTGTTGTGCTTTCACGCCTTAACTACTTAACTGATCATGATGAAATTTTGTATATACGTTATCAGGAATACACAAAAGGATATCTTTCATCAAAGTAAAAAATACTATTCTCGAGGGATAGGTCAACTCTACATAAAGGCGAATGAAGTTGCGCGTAAAACTAGTAATGATGCACATTATTGCCGTACAAATATTTACTATGTATTCATTTCTATCATACTCTACTTAGACAAGACAATTTTTTTTGTTGACTAGATATGAAAGTGTATACGCTACTTATAACAAAAAAATAATTTTTTAAATGTTTGTCATGGTCTTGTTTTTGGGCAAAACTAATTTAAAATATGCTTTTAAGTGACAATTAATTATATTTATTTATTATAATTAATTCAATACATTTATGAATACTTTATTGTACTTTTTAGTTTGTTAGTAGTTTCATTTCGTTTTTTGATAATGCTTAGTCTCTTTTATATGTTCTTTCATATCAATCCTATATATAAAACATATTTTTACCATTTCAGATGTTTAATCTTACCCCTAATTATATCGGGACACTCGGGTGTGTCGAGTTTTATATACGTCTCTAATACACAGTATGTGGAACAGGTGAGTAATATAAATGTCTCTTGGAATGACTTGGCTTATATATGTGGCGAGAGATCCGCAAGCGTAGCGCGCGCGGGCCTCATTATTTGTTATATTAACTTATAACGTCTTCGTTAATGCTAACTTAATTCTAATAAAAGTAAGCGAGATATATAAAAAATAACAAACCATTCTTACTTAATAATATTATTTTGCAAGAAAGCTCTCTTCTCTTCATTATTAAAATACAATGTAAATAAATGTATTTTCTAATTAGACACATGCATCCATTTAATCATCTGCCTATATCAAATAAGTAGCAAAATATATGTAACCTAAGTCAATGCAATAAAGTGACATTTTCACAGATTATCTTAATGACGCTAGATTTAGAGATTTAGGTGAATAGATAAATAATGTTGAGAACTAGCGGATCCTATAGGCAGACGTTGTCGTGCCACAGATCTGGCTAAGCCATAAATATAAAATAATACTGAATTAACGATGTCGGGAAGCGCTGGAAAGTTGAAAATTTAGAGCTACATGCTTACAGGAAAACTTAAAAATAAATCTGGATCTCGACAACAGTACATCGGAATCCTAACTAATATTATAAATACGAATGTGAGTTTGTTTGTTTCTTACTTTTCTATGACTATACTATTGAACCGATCGTTCTGAAATTTTCACACATGTTGTTACGGGCTTAAACAAGGACGGGTATATTTATCCAGAAAAAAAATACTGTTCCGGAGGTATAGAAAAGAATCTTATACTATAATAACGCGCACGAAATAAAAAGTAATATTTATTTATTGATTTCCAGTTGTACGATAGTTTATCCTTTCATTTATTTTTCAATGGTGCACTTATCGTGCAAGTATTTTTCATTATCTCAGGATTTCTATTGGTATACTATATGAAACTGAATGATGAGAAATACAAATTGCGATGGACTGTGTTACCGAAGAATATTCTTTTAAGATGGTTGCGGTAAGTACAAGTCATCTGAATTGAGCATATACACAGCGTGGAACAGAACGAAATACGAACAATCTGTAATTCTATTTAGATAATGTTAAGAAGAGCGTAGTTATAAGTTTTCACGAGTTTTTGTCATGACGTGAAATTAAAAAGAATTTTACATGTTATAATTGTGAATTTGTATCACTGTTATTAATCACATGGTGTGAGTGTAATTCATATTTTTTTTATATCATTATGGTATATAATATCGAGGAACCAAAATATAGTTACTCGGATGGAAATCTTTTGAGGTATTCTATTTTTATATTAGTTTTTATTACGAAATGACAGAATAACTTAAAAAGCGATCTGTAATATAACATATCGTTATTACTCACCAGTTAAAATAGCAGTGATAAAAATGTCACTATTATATGAAAGATTCTTGAATATCATAGGACGATACATTCTCGCACATCCCTGAGATAATAAAAAGGTTGCTTTTATTCGAACTGTTGGTCTAACAGGCCTTCACAGCTTCACCGAGCTTTTTCAGCGAGCGTTTAGAGCACTCAGTCGTAAGGTAACAAGCTCAAGGGTGCCAAACCGTGTGTGAAGTTTAGAGCGGTGTGTGTGAAAAGTAGTGACTGCATTGTTACTGTATCGCGCTAGCACCGTGCTCGAGAGCTCCACTCCGGGGAAAAAGTGTCGATACAGTGTAGCTTATTATATTTACTCATGCTTTGTGTTTTATTTTTTTTAATTATCGAAATTTCTATATTATTATTTGCCATATATGATGTGCGAGAGGAGGATCTATCATTCGTGATTCAATATTGATGGGGCCTGCGGTGTTTAAAAAGGTAAAATTTCGAGTGAAGTATTTTATCACCGGTCTCATAATCAATATAACATACATTTTTATCGAGTATTAAATTATACGTTGCTATGCATTATTAATATCATCATGATTTTTATTAGCTAATAGCTGATAACCGCGAATTAATTAGAGTGAATAGAGTTTTGACATGACAAATCCGTTTTCATCACGGTTTTTTCACTTCTTTGACATCTATTTCGAAGTCATTTATTTTGTATTTTTGGCATACATCAGTAGATGGCGTTGTTATGTAATTTTGGACAATATTTTTTTTTGACTAATAAACCTATTGGTGACTAGACGTAAAAAGTCTACTTTAGTATTATTTCATGAAAATATATGTATATCTTGTTCTAAAGGTTAACTACTTTGTTTCTGTTTTTTTTTATATTCCTCTTTCTTTTTTGAGTAAATGTTCAATGATTTCTAATTGATAAACGCAATTAATTTTAGAATTAGATGCTGGTATTTTTCTAAACTTGTAACTTTAGAGGAGCCGAGTGAAGTGATACCTTTTTTTTATATAATGTACTCTTAAAAATCTCGTCAGTATCTGTTCAGCCCTTTCACTTGACTTTTATTTAAATTTATATAAATGATATTTTTATACAGGTTAAGTGCACCCTACGCATTCGCTCTAGCAGTAACAATAACTTGGCAAAGATTCGCCGGTTCAGGACCAGCGTGGGATGTGCGTATCTTGAATATTTTATTTATTTTATTTTTAGCAACCAATATTGTAGTAAGTAGATTATTATTGCCATTGTCGAGCAAGTAATTGGTTTTTCGTATGGCCAGGCTTTTTCGCTCAGTTACTTGTTCTCATCCGTGTGGATAGGGAAGCACGACGTGTCAGCAAAAGCACGATGTTGAGTCTTGTAGCGAAGGTGTCCCGATTCTCCTATTTTAGGTCAGGCTTGATGGTGTCGTTTCTGACATAGCGAGGACATTATCATTTTGAGGCTCAGTCGTTTTTGGATTGAAGACGGTCTCTCTGCGTCTCGAAGGTGAAGGTGTACTAGGCCGGTGCCGCATATTTAAGTCGGATGTTATATACGTCTTGTATATCCCAAGCTTTGGCCGTAGCTGGATGTGAAATTCAGTTGGAGCCTATCTGTAGTCGCTTTGGTTAGTCCCTACGACGTAATTCTCGTGTTTGACAAATTTAAGCGAAGCGTTAATTTGGATTCCTAGGTACTTTTTTATACGATTGGAGGCAAACAAACATGCAGATAACCTGATGGTAAGGAATCGACGCCGTCTGCCTGCCTGCGATATAAGGGACATTACAGACCACAGGCCCTTGAGAAAGGAATAGGTTTCTTGAAGGTTTGTAAGTTATTGGTACATTGGTCCGCTAAGAGGTTCTACTATTGGCAGCTGCATCAGGATCATCCAGCGAGAAACCAACCAAACCAAGGGTAATAAGCAATGAAAGTTCACACCCCTTTCCAGTCTGCTGACTTGTAATGTCAGATTAGACATCTGCTCTGCTTGAATCTGGTAATGATCCGACGTGTCCAGAGGAATATCGATGTTTATCTGGTAACAGTCTGCATGAGAGGTCAGCAGAAGGTGCAATAGTGAAGGCATATGGTTCTCATAGCTCCACGTAGGCTAGGTGACTACTGCCATTCAGCGTGGACGGCGTTGAAGTCAACACGAACCAGAATTTCAGCGGAAGAAATCTGACGAAGAATTGATTTGGTTCCCATTTGGTTGTGCTCCATAAAGGGAATGGTTTTTATGACACCGCTATATGACCGCTGTATGCATGCTTAGACGCATGTTAGACGTGATTTGCGCAATTCACACTGAGAATAAATAAATAGTCTTCAATATTGTAGAGAGGCTATCGAATATAAGCAAAATCAGATACAGAGCCTAGGTTGAGAACATCATGACCGGTTTTTCCGTTTCAAGGTGGTGGTAGACGGAGTTGAGGTTTGAATAGATCCACCTTATATTGCAGAAATTCACGCACAGTGTGGGAGAGTTTGCTGACGATTTTTGTATTTCTTTGCCCCTGGCCGATATTAATTATAGTCGTGGTAGAGACGGAACTCGGGGGATATGTGTAGTGAGCACGGTATCTCATTCATCTCTCATCCTCGCATTCGGAGGATTCTCGTCCCTTATGTTATGCTCTTCCGAGTGGGCTGGCGGCAATCTGCTTCGCAAGGATATCTGGACGAAAGAGAATGCCATTGGTAGCGAATTCTAACGCTGTTCGGTTCTCGTGCGATGGCTTCTTTTCTTCTGCTTCCGCTTTGCGAATGCATAGATACATCGCCATCCCTCTTATTATCCCTTACGTTAGGGTCCTAATTCCTATCTACTGGGCGAGGATGACTAAGGCACCTTCGTAAGCTGCGAGCGTGCCTCGGTGTAGCACCGATCACGCGGATATCGCAGCGTAGAACTAAATAGGGGCACTGGATTTCGAAGTGCAAAAGGAATCGTGGCTGCGGGCGTCATTCGGGAGTCGGCGGAATTCATTAGCTGGCAGGTAGTCGCTGATATAGTGGCTTCTGATGGTCTCTGAGAACGATTTTTTTTGGTTCCGTTGTCCAGCATAATTGCTATGGCAACAGAGGCGGTGCGAGTGTGGCATGTTGCCGCGAAGGTCGTAGGCGAACTCGTAATGTCTAGGTGGGAAGGAAGATTTTCTGTTGCACATGTAACTTAACAAATGAACTTGTACACAAGGAGGCGCGGATGGTCCTCCTTCATTGAGACTAGGCAAGCATATTTATACGAAACAAAAATAGAGCACGTGCAAACTATTATTATAAAGATGACCATTCAATCAAAATACAAAAAGGTGTAAGTATTGAATTAAAACTAGAAACAGTAAATGCAATAATATTACGTCGCATTAGGACTATTAGGAGTGCGAGTAGTCGAGAAATTTATAATGATATCCAGGTTTGCCATTGGCTCGCTGTCTCGGCTGTGAGTCTTCAAGAGTCACGATCTTAATCTAAGTAAAACTTTCTCGTTAATAATGCTAATCGGTTATTAACGATGTATGTGTAGATTAATCCATATTATTCTTAAATTCGCAGACATTTGTGATGCAAGAAGTAGAGGACTGTCGGCGGAACTGGTGGCAACATTTATTGTACATCAATAACTATTTTCCGGGATCAGTCTGCTACCTGCAATCCTGGTTAGTGATTTAGTTGTAAATTATTATTTAATTGGTACCTCGGATGCTAAAACTCAGCTGATCTGATGAATTAATAATACCTTTAATGTATTGAAACATTGATGGTTATACTTATTATAGCCCCTAATTTATTATGATGTATATTATACAACCTGTGTTACAGTAAAGATTCATTAAATGTTTCTAAAGCTTTTTCAGTAGTTTGAACGTGAAAGCGTAACAGCATCCATCCATTATCAAACTGTATTGTTTATAGTGTTAACGGGTTTAAGTTCATATACCTCTGGTCAGATCGTGTCTCCAACTGCTAAGATTAACGAGTCACCTCATATTTAGGTACTTGGCAGCCGACATGCAGTGTTATATCGTCGGCTCGATAGTTTACTTCACCTGTCGGAGCATCAGGTCCAGGGTCATAGCGTTATCTTTGTTAGGCCTAATTGGAGTGATATCACCTGCCATCCACATCTACTTCCAGGACTTGGATGGGGCTGTCTTAGTTTCACCAATGTAAGCTTTACATGCCTTCTTTTTACATGTTTATGAACAAGTATCCGAAATATGTATTTATATGAGTTTTAGATATAGCTTTGTAATGACAAATTTAAATGATTGAGTACACTTCAAGTCTAATAACAGTAGCGAATATAAACTTGGAACATCAAACGCATTTTGAGATACTTATACTTCGAGTTATTTTGACAAATATTAAAATCGAATATATTCTAACTTCTATGTTTTCTATTTGAAAGAAATGAATACAAAATAGATATTCGTAATATTTTACAATTTCACAGAGATTCTACCGACTTCTTTATGAATTGTCCGACATTTGACGTTCTGCATAGGATGACTCACACCAATATCTTCGCATATGTCGTCGGCATGAGCCTCGGTTATCTGATCTACTACTGCCAACAGAATAAATTTAATATTCAAAAATACAAGGTATGTTAATATTGAGGCATTTTAATGTGACATCTGATCACCCGACTCAGGCATGCGCCTGACGTCAGCACAGTGCAATTTGTATATACATTAACGAACTACGTCCTAAACTAATGCAGACCTCATTTTAAAAATGGTGGTATATTTATTGTAAGCTATATTTTGATATAAAAGAAAATTAAAAGACGGTCAGCCAAGTTACTAAAATAACGCTCTAATTAAAAAAAAAATTTTGTTAAGTTTCATTCTATTTTCAAAAAAAGCAATTATTTTTCTGTATAAATCGATGCTTTTAAAATTTTATAGATAATTTGTTTCATTCGAAAAACCACTTCCTAAAAATCCGAATTTCAAATATGACTGTTCTTAAGAAGCCGATACGAAAAAAAATGATACCACTTCCTAAAAATCCGAATTTCAAATATGACTGTTCTTAAGAAGCCGATACGAAAAAAAATGATAGATCAATTTCTGAATATCTATTAGAAATCAAATTAGGCTGAATATGAACGAACTTCAAAATCTCGCTGTTTAATGCTAAGTAATCATGATATCGCCAATGGGTTGTCATTAGAAGTGAATATTCTCAATTTCCCATCACATCACAACACAGTATAACCTACGATTGGTGGCAAAAGACAAACTTGTTCGCTTTCCCTACCAGTTCTTTTCGATAACCGGATTCTTTTAGGAACAGGGTGGTAGAGTTTTTTATGTTCATAATCTAATAAATGTAATTGTAGTCTTTTAGGCATGTATCAATTCAGGCTTGAATGGCGAATGCTGTGATTATATATGTCGGGGTTACGTTGAGGGGGCAGTTATAAAGGAATCACAGATGATGTCCTCTTCGCCATATAATTGATGAGACTCTCAAGACCAATCAAGTATCAATTAAAGTGTTTACAATAATCAGCATCTAACGCTATTACCCTAACGCGCCTTCACAACCTCAGCGGACTAACTAATACAGTACTGATTATGGTTATGTGTTACATAAATGAATGGCCCGATCGATGCTCAGCGCGACTAAGAGCCCAATCTTTTTTTTGTTTCACCGAACTACTAAGAGGAGCGCTTAAGGCACTCACTCGATTTTAACTAGCTCAAAGGCGCACGATGCGGCGCCTCGGCTCGGACTGTTGCCTATTATGTCGAATATAATGAAGCTAAGCTGAACTAAGCTAACGATTTTTAGCAGAAGTAGTAGCATGGGTACCACTTGCTACTTTCAGAAGGTTGAAAGGTATAAATTAAATATCTGACTCCGTTTGTGCAGACTAGTAACCGCTTTGACAGCTGGATTACGAATCTCCCTTTATTGAGCTAAGCAAGTATATTTAAACGATACAAAAACAGAACACGTGCAAGAATTACAGAGAAAATAATATATCGACATAAATATGCAAACAATACTGAAGTCATGAAACTAAAGTGAAATTGTGAAGGGATAATATTATTTGGGTAATAAAATAATCAAAACAATGAGCTAGGATAATAAACAAATTCATTAAACATAAGTGAATTCACCAAATTCACCAGTTCACGTTTTCAAAATGCATTGTAGGCTATTTGTGAAATATGGCGGCGATGCTGCTCCTTAATCAATCAAGTAAGTAATCTTGTAGCACACACGCAGTAACGTTTTCGGTTATTATGTGTTGCGCTACAGATTCATACATATATGAATTCGTGAAATATACACGTATACCAAGCTTGTATGATTCACGAACACAAACGTGTATCTCGGATCTGACAACTTTTTTTTTTGTTAGTGTGGGGAAATCCATCGTGGATACATCACCCTCCCGGGGGGAGAGTGGATAGTGTGAGACTCTTACTCACTAAAACCCCACGGTATACCCGCCGCCGCTTGGTTGGGGCGACATGGGATCGTGCAGTGCTATCACCATGCCTCCACAACGGCCACAGATCGAAAAAATAAAAATAAATAAAACCCAACCACTATGTGTATGTGCACGTGTTTGAGGGTGATCTGTGTTGTAACGATTCTTTTTCGCCACGCCTTTTATGGGCTTGCTTTATATAAGAGGTATATTTATCTCAGTACAAATCATTTATGATGCGAATATTCGGATCCGCCGACATATACACCATGTATATAATCATAAAGCGAGTGCGAGGGACAAGCGAATTTGTCTATGACGTAGATAAAAAAAGTGGACATGTTTCAGTTATAGTGTCTACATGCCTTTTAATATAACTGAAAATGGCGTAACTTGAAAACTGAGAGTATAATGTATTGTCTCCTCTCTTTTCTCTTTTTCACCAGACATATCGCGTCTTATATTGGAGTTTAGTCCCTATCGATGCAGGCATTATACTGCTGGGAAAAGTATTCTACATGGATGTACCTAGCAGTCCTCTTTGGCTCCGAATACTATACGGGTCTCTTGCGAAACCGGTTTTTTCTTCAATAGCAGGCATCGTTCTGTTTGGACTTATATTTGAATATGAAAGTAAGTTATGTTTATCGATTTATGTATTTTGGCAATGTCAGTAATATTTTCTTTATTTTTTATCAAAACATGAAGAACCTGTCTTTGACGCGTACGCGGCATATGTAATTGAATTGTTTTTCTGTGATACTTTTCTGTATGAAACAACACGCTTAGTATGTTTTTTTAACATGACTTTTTTTTTGTTTTGATAAAGAGTTAATAGTATATTACTAACTTTGTTATTTTCTACCATTTCGAAACTGATAGTAATACCAATTGTTATGAGCATGCTAAATAATAACTTAGCTTTTTTTAAATGTTTACTGCCACCTCATAAACATTTGCCAATGTAAGTGTTTAGTTTCCAAGTACCATAATAATGGCTATATAATTTTAATTAAAGACTATATTAATTTTTGATGTGTAAACTTATTTAGCCTCGTTGTAATTTGAAACTCGATGAAACTTTTATAATATTTACACTGCGAGAGAATGAAATAGAATACATTATACAATATATTGCACTAGCCAATACTTACTCTGGTCTGATCGTTGTATTTGTGTATGTTTATAAGTGTTTTTGTAAGTGTGAGAGTGTGCCAGTGTAAGTACGGCTCACGTGTATCGTTAATATGAATATTTTATTACATTTTAAAGGTTTCACTTCTACTGCGTGTGAACTGCACATATGTTTTTTTAAACATAAATATTCAACATTATCAAAACATGTTATATTCGTGCAGTGATTCACTGTAGATACGGATTTTCAGGTTTCTATCGGAGTATTCTGGAGTGGCGCGGTTGGTTGATACCGGCACGGCTTAGCTTCACTGTGTATTTGTTACATGTAGCCTTCTTGAAGATCGTGATTGGTTTGCGCACTACTATGGTATTCATATCGATCAAACAATTGGTAAGTGTTACGCATGTTACCTTTATGAGACCAAAAAATGATAGTTTTACGTCCGTGAGTTAATTAAATGCAGTTTACGTCGGAATATATTTAAAAGAAATATTTTGTACATGTAGAGTTAAATATCAAAAAGTTTTACTATAACATAATTACATTACATTCACACATATCTTAGAATGCTGTAGTCACAGTTTTCTTGAAATTTCTTCCTTTAGCTTCACTTTATATTCGATTATATACATTTCAATAAATGAGAGTGGAAATATTTGGAATGCGTCGTCATTATCCGAATGATTTGACAACGTTCGTAACTATTTTTAGAAACCAACTGTGCCTTGTTTACACAGACGATGAGTATCCATTGTTTATTTGTAACGAGTTGACATCGGCAACTCAAAGCAATAATGCAACGAAATGAACGAAAATAAATGTTTTTCCTTTTTAATTTCAGATGGAGCAAAGCGTGTTTACAATATTTTGTTCGTACATGATCGCCTTATTATTATCTCTATTAATAGAGAGACCTTATACAGAAGTTTATATGTTACTGAAGCGTTGGATATCATCGGATGCCAAGGCAAAGAAATTGTAATGTCCACGCTAAATCTAAAACATATAGATGACATTTTGAAAAACAGAGATGCTACGATAAAAGTAAGCTTTTGAAAGACAAAGATAGATAGACAAAGAGAAATACAATATGCAGATGCAAAATTGATGTCGCTTAGCACCAATGTTGGTGCTGAAATATATGAATACAATTAGAATCTGACATCAATACTGAATACAGAATGAACACTTTCAATCTCTTAGTTATTGTTATTCTGTGGTGCATACAATATTTCTTTTTATATCTTTTATACACAACTGAAATAAAAACACTTTGGTCATATTTTGAAACATCTAAATATAAAATTCTCTGAATTTTCAAGTATCCTTAAGTATTTTGCAAGAAAAATGTTACTAATAGTTTATTTGTTGTATTAATGGTTATTTTAATTTACTACTGATTATTAATTCAAATATTATGTATAAGTAATAAATGATAAATAAGTAATTGTGTTTTATTACAGAAATCATAATTGTTTCAATGTACAAAAAAACAATTTATATTATATATTTAATATGCAAACGAAATAGAATGTCCTTCGCCTTAATAATTATCACTAAAAAACTCACCTGTCTAGGATAATGAATTACTTTTTGCTTCATAGATTTTCTATTTTGAATATGAATCTCTTTTTCTTAATGTTGAGTTTGAAAAAAGAACAAATAAAAGATAACCTACCCCATAGAGAATAGAAATAATTCCGAAATCTTTATTTTGTAATAAATGTGACTTGACTGACTGCCTGACGTGACTTATGTTAGTAGATGTATAGAAATTAATCTTGAAGTTAAATACTCATGCACAGGTGTAAAATGTTTTAATAGACTTATTTGGAGAATATTTACTTTAGTTTGTTTGTTTTGTGATGCAGTTATCACTGTTCTTAGGCTGTAGAGTAGTTACTATACACATGAATCCTATATTATGAATTATCTAATTACCTAAAATTTCATATGAAAAACAGGAAATTATTAATTGCAAATCTAACATAAAAAGCTTTGGCAAATTATAAAAACGTTTGCATTTACGCCTAAATCAAAGCATGTTGCAATAGACTTGATTTCAACCCCTAACCAACAATCCCAGATTATGTAAACTCTTACTTCGCTAATATTGGCAAGTCACTGGCTGACACAATAAAAACAGACAATATTATGAACCCTATCACTAATTCTTGTCCCTTATCATCTGAATCATTTGTTCTCCTTCCGACGGATGAAACCGAAGTTGAAGTTTTAATATCAAATCTAAAAGATAACTCTTGTTCCGCTCGTGATAATATCTCTGGCTTAATTAAAAAAAGATACAAAAATATTTTAGTTGGTCCCCTTACGTACATCTGTAATCTTTCATTTGTAACAGGCAACTTTCCTGATGCCCTAAAGTCTTCTGTTATAATACCAATCCATAAAGGCGGTAACAAAGATTGTGTCAATAACTATAGGCCTATTTCTATCCTCCCAACCATATCTAAGATATTTGAAAGAATGTTAAATTCTAGTCCTAGTCAAATATTTAGAAAGTAATCAAATAATTTCTGCAAATCAATTTGGTTTTCGGAGAAATAGATCGTGTGAAGACGTTGTATTAGAATTTACCAATTACATTGTTACTTCTATTGATAAACAGTCTAAGACTCTAGCCATATTCCTTGATCTAGCAGAGGCTTTTGACACTGTCTCTGTTCCGACTCTCATTACCAAATTATAACGGATAGGGGTTCAAGGTACTCAGCTCAAATTATTTGCCGATTATCTATCACATAGAATACAATGTGTCAAGATAGAAAACTTTATCAGCAATGACTTACCTATTACCTATGGCGTAGGGGGGTGCGATGTCAGGGACCTCCTCGTGGTGCACCCCGGGTAACGTCGGTCCTGTTGACCGGCGGCTGACTCCTGACCTGGATGTGGTACGTGCGCAGCGCATCCAGTACCAGGCTGGGGCGGATGAGGGCTCAATTTGAGCCCCAACGGCCCAGTCTCGGACAGCACCCGGCGGGGCTGGTGTTTTAACACTGGTCTCGGCGGGTGTACTGCAAACTTGACGTAGGTAGGGAGCTACAATGAAAGCAAGGTCGAAAAAATTACTACCCCAGGAGGGTACCTCCCGCTCCGCGGGGGGAGAATCCCTCCCCAGGTCTCACGGCCTGGGCAGCCCCTTGTTCTCTGGGGGGGGGCAAAACTTTGCGTTCCATTACACGGACTACACGGACCCGAACAACCTTAAGGATCACCGATTCGGCAGAAAATACGATGACCACGGCAAACTCTAGGACCACGGAAGATGATGAAAACACGAAGACCAAGGCTACTCTTACACGGATTACCGATTTGCCTGCGGAGCAGGCAGAGAGTAGCCGACCAGTGCTGGAGACCCTCTCCGAGGAGGGCAGCGAGGAGAGTCCGGCACGCATGCACACGGCGAGCGAAGGCGAGGAGACCCCCGCCGGCGCTAACGCCGCGGCTGATGCTGTGCCGGACTCCACACCTCGCGCGCCGAACCCATCACCTCAGCAGAGGTCGCAATCCCCGGGGGCGGAGGCGGAGGTGACGGGCTACTGCACCCCGGTAGCGAAAAATAAGAAGGGGCGAGGCAGACCGGCCACGACCGGGGAGTTCGTCGTTCTGGCCGCGGCTAAGGCGCTGGAGGAGCGCCTCAAAAAAGAGGAGCTCCGACGCATAGCGGAGGCGGAGCTGGAGGCGCAGGCGGCCTGCGCCCGGAAGGAGAGGTCCGTCAAGAAACCAATCGTGGTTCCAAGTAACACCAGGGACCAACCGTTGGCGGACCTCCAACAGAGGATTTTGGCCGACGCTGACGTGGTGGTCAACGTCGGCAAAAAGTCGGGCCACCTTCAGGGCCCGTTCATACGGGCACTCAATGAAGCGGCCGCATCCATCACGGATGCGGTTAACGAAATGTGTGCCCGTAAAGCGACTGACGAGCTCCGGAGGATGCAGGTGGCACACGACAAGCTCGCGGAGACAAATGCCAGACAGGAGCGCGAGCTGGATGAAGTTCGGAGGAAGCTCGCGCTCATGGAGGCAGAGCTCTCCAATCTCCGCGAGCGGACCGTGGCCACATGCTCTGCCCCTCTGGAGCCGCCGGTGACTCCGTCCCTGGCAAGGTTGGAGGATCTCCCTCCTCTACCGCAGAGAAGACCGCGAGCTGAGGGGCCTCCTCCCTTCAACGCCGAGGCGAAATTTGAGGTTTTGGCGCGCTCAATAATGTCGCAGGTGGGCGACATGTTGAGCGCGCGCCTCGAGGCGTTGGAGGAGAGGCTCCTCCCTGAGAGGCGCCTGCGGCCACCTCTGGCCTCCGACAGGGTGGCTGCGACGGCGGTCGAGCCAGTGGCGGCGATATCCGGGACTGGAAGTCCCACTGAGCCCGCCACATCGCAGCCGCAGCCGCCGGCGAAGAAGAAGCAGAGGGGGGCCAGAAAAAGGGCCCAGAAGAAGGCGAAGCCCAAGCCTGTCGCCGGCGGTGGGCAAGCCCCTGCACCCGGACCGGCAGATCATGGTTGGGTGCAGGTGGGCAAGAAGGGGAGGCCGGCGAAGCCGGCCAAGCCTAAAAAGAAGAAGGAGCTGGCCTCCAGGAGGGACAATGTCACGAATCTCCGCGCCCCGAAGACGTCAGCAGTGACGATAACGCTTAAGTCCGGGGCGCGGGAGGCGGGACTGTCCTACCTGGAGGTCCTGCAGCGAGTGAAGGCCGAAGTCAAGGTCACGGACCTTGGCATCGAGGGCATCCGGTGGCGCAAGGCTGCCAATGGTGGCTACCTCTTCGAGGTGCCTGGTGCCACCAGCGGCGCCAAGGCGGATGCCCTCGCCGCCAAGGTCCGGGAGGTGGTTCCCGAAGGCGTTGCAGTGTCCAGGCCCATCCGCTGTGCCAACGTGCGGATCTCGGGCCTGGACGAGGCGGTCACAGAGGCGGAGGTCATCGCCGCAGTCGCTAGGGCTGGAGACTGCCCACCGGACCATATTAAAACGAACGGCGTCCGCCCCGGTTTGAGGGGCCTCTGGGCGTCCGTCGTTTCATGTCCGGTGGCGGTGGCCAAGCGGCTGGGCGATGGCCGCCGAATTCTTGTCGGATGGGTTTCGGCGCAGGCACAGGTCCTGCCTCCCCGTCCCCTCAGGTGCTTCAGATGTTTGAGGGAAGGCCACCTGGGGGGATCGTGTTCTTCCGCGGTTGACTGCACCGACCTTTGTTTCCGGTGCAGTCAGCCGGGACACAAGGCCGGCGGGTGCACGTCCCAGCAGCACTGCGCAGTCTGCGCAGCGGCTGGGAAACCCGCCGGCCACAGAATGGGGAGCAGGACCTGCGGGAGGCCTGCGCCGCCTGCGAGGCAGGCGAAAAGAAGGAGGGGGAGGAGGGGGAAAAAGCCCCAAGCTCCCCCGGAGCTGTCAGGGGCCGTTGGGGCCAGGACGGCACTGCTGGAGGAAGTTGAGTGTCCCTAATGGCGGCACTCCACTTCCTCCAGGGGAACCTCAACCACTGCGCCAGGGCCCAGGATTTACTATTCCAGAGCATGGCGCAGTGGTTGATCCACGTCGCTGTGATGGCCGAGCCGTATTTCATCCCGCCCGACGATAACTGGGCGGGTGATCTCGACGGCTCGGTGGCCTTAGTTTCCCAGGCCGCCGCCGGCTCCCCCCCCCCCCTCTCTAACATCTTGAGGGGGAGGGGATACGTAGCGGCACATCACAGCGGCGTAGTGGTAGTGGGGGTGTACGCACCCCCAAGTATGAGTCTCGCCGACTTTGAGGGATTCCTAGGGGACCTGCAAAGCGTCATAGGTCGCAGCCACCCTCACCCCGTCCTAGTGCTCGGGGACTTCAATGCCAAGTCTACGGCTTGGGGTTCCTCGGCCACGAACGTCAGGGGTAGGGTGCTGGAGGAGTGGGCCATAACATCGGGCCTACTCCTCCTGAACAGGGGGTCCGTTAACACGTGCGTGCGACAGCAGGGCGGGTCGATAGTGGACCTAACGTTCGCTAGCCCTGCTCTAGCACGCCGTATTCGGGGCTGGAGAGTCCTTGAGGGAGTGGAGACGTTGTCGGACCATCGTTACATACGGTTCGACGTCTCCACCCAGACCTCGGACGGACCAGCCCGTAGGACCCCCGTGGCGGAAGGACCGCGTTGGGCCCTGAAGCGCTTAAACATCAAGGCGCTTCAGGAGGCCGTCGTCGTGCAGGCCTGGGTGACAGGAGAGTCACCGGACAGGCCTGCCGACGTCGACCTGGAGGCGGAGTCACTCCGAGCGGACGTGACGAAAATCTGCGATGCGGCGATGCCCCGGATTAGGGGGCCGATCCCCGCCAAGCGTCAGGTGTACTGGTGGACCGCCGAAATCGCGCAGTTGCGCGTAGCGTGCACGGCGGTCCGTCGCCAGTACACCCGTCAGCGACGCAGGCGGGGCCGCTCGCAGGTCACGTCCGCAAGGGAGGCCCAGCTCTACGAGGGGTACAGAGCAGCCAGATTGGCGCTCCGTAGAACCATAGAGCAAGGAAAGGCCCTTGCTCGGGAGGAGATGCTCGAGACGCTCAGTCGGGATCCGTGGGGGCGCCCTTACCGCGTAGTACGCGGTAAACTACGCCAGGGCGGCCCCCCGGTAACCCAGAGTCTCGAGCCAGATCTCCTCCACGAGATTCTGGCTGCTCTGTTCCCTTCAAGGACAGAGCATATGCCTCCCACGATGGCTCCGCCCACGCCCAACGCGGCTGGCTGCGGCGAGGACGACGTGGTCCCCAAGGTGACCCGGGAAGAGTCGAGGGCGGCGGTGAAACGCCTTCAGGCGAAAAACACCGCCCCAGGACCCGACGGCATACCTGGCCGAATCTGGGTCCTGGCTTACGAGGCCCTCGAGCCCCGACTACTGCGGATCGTCACCGCATCGCTTCAGCAGGGCCGGTTTCCGACCATCTGGAAAACCGGCCGTTTAGTCCTGCTGAAGAAGGAGGGGCGCCAGGCGGACAGTCCATCCGCCTACCGGCCCATAGTGCTGTTGGACGAGGCGGCAAAGCTCTGCGAGCGAATAATCGCAGGCCGCCTCGTCCGGCACTTAACAGGAGTGGGGCCGGACCTGGCGGATAACCAGTTCGGTTTCCGTCAGGGGCGCTCCACCGTTGATGCGGTGATGTCAGTTAAAATCCAGGCGGAGGAAGCATTTGCCCGGGGTGAGGTGGTTTTGGCGGTGTCGCTTGACATCGTCAACGCCTTTAACACCTTGCCCTGGGCCTGTATCGAAGAGGCACTCCGGTATCATGGAGTGCCTCGCTACCTCCGCCGCGTAGTCGGGGCGTACCTCTGCGAGAGGTACGTCATCTTCCCGGGTCAGGGAGGGAGGTTGAGTCGGCGAGACGTGGTATCCGGTGTTCCGCAGGGGTCTGTCCTGGGCCCCCTCCTGTGGAACATCGGATACAATTGGGTGTTGCGCGGTGTGCTCCTCCGGGGCGTCAGCATAGTTTGTTATGCTGACGACACTTTAGTGTTATCCCGGGGGAAGACGCACCGCGCGGCCGCGATCCTGGGAACAGCAGGAGTCGCTCAAGTCGTCGGTAGGATCCGGCGTCTGGGACTAGAGGTGGCGCTTAGTAAAACCGAGGCCCTGTTTTTTCACGGGCCTCGGAATGCGCCACCCGCAGGGTCCCAGATCGTCGTGGGAGGCGAGTCCATCGCTGTCGGGTCGAGTATGAGGTATCTCGGCCTCCTCCTCGACAGTCGATGGACGTTCGAGGGACACTTCCGGCAGCTGGCCCCCCGTTTAATGGGAGCGGCGGGCGCGTTAGCCCGTCTGCTTCCCAACTTGGGGGGGCCCAACTCCGCCTGCTGGAAGTTGTACCTGGGGGTCGTGCGGTCCATGGCCCTATACGGGGCACCCGCATGGGCGTGTGGCCTGACGGCCGTTGGCAGCGCCCAGCTGCGAAGACCGCAGCGCGCGATGGCCGTCAGGGCCATCCGCGGGTACCGCACGATCTCCTTCGAGGCGGCCTCCCTTCTAGCCGGATCCCCGCCCTGGGACCTGGAAGCGAGAGCCCACGCGTCTCTGTATCAACGACGCGTGGAGGCGCTGGAGCGGGGCCGGAGACTCGCACCTCGGCAAATCGAGGTGCTCCAGTCCCAGCTCCACCAGGTCCTAGTCATCGAGGAATGGGAACGACGACTTGAGCGACCGAGCTCGGGCGTGGCTACCATAGGAGCCATTCGGCCGGTTTTGGCTGAATGGCTCACCAGGCGGCATGGCACCCTGAGCTTCCGGCTGACACAGGTGCTGTCGGGGCACGGCTGCTTCGGCAGCTACCTGTGTCGTATCGGCCGGGAGCCAACGCCAGGGTGCCATCATTGTGGCTGCGCAGAAGATCGTGCGCAGCACACTCTTGAGGAGTGTGCCGCCTGGAACGAGCCACGTCGCGAGCTCGTCGCGGCCATAGGCCCGGACCTCTCGCTCTCGACCGTCATCGTCAAGATGGTCGAGAGCGAGGCCGGGTGGATCTCCGTCGCCTCGTACTGCGAGCGAGTCATGCTCGCGAAGGAGGCGGCGGAGAGGGAGAGGGAGCGGACCACCAGGCTCCCCTCCCGCGGTCGACGAACACGGCGGCGACGGGTCGGCGACGACCTCATGCCGCCGTAAAAAGGGCCTGTGGGCGACGGGACGGGCGGGCACGTCCGTCGCCCTGAGCAGAGTTAAACTGCACAGGCCCGCGTGGTGGAGGCGCTTGTGCCGAGCGACTCCCACAGTTCGTCGGGGGGGGGCTTAACACCCTCCCCCCCCTGAGGGGTCTGCCATTTTTCCCCCCAGACCGCAGACGGGGCCGACACCTGTCGGGGAGCAGAAGTAATGCCATTGGCAGTTCCTGCTCCCCGGCCCAATAGGTGTGTGAGGCACCGTGGGGTTTTTAGTCCGTGGAACTCGGACATAACCCACCCCCCGCTGCCCGACGGGGTGGGTATCCGTTACGGATTTTCCCCACGTAAAAAAAAAAAAAAAAAAAAGGTAGTATTGTCGGGCCTACTCTCTTTCTTGTCTACATTAATGATTTATGTAACCTCTGCCTAACATATGGCAAAATATTAACATTTGCTGATGACACCGGTTTAGTTTTTTCAAGTGAGTCATGGACAGAGGTCTTCGCACATGCATAGGATGGATTAAATACTGTGATGCAATGGTTAAATCGAAACTTATTAACTTTAAACATTAGTAAAACGAAATATATAGCTTTTACTCCATCAAACTATAAAAATCCTCCTTATAATCATCTTTCTTTGTCTGCACACTCCTGTCTATTTCAAAATATTTCCGTTTGTTCCTGTGTTCAATTACAGCGCGTTAACACCATAAAATATTTAGGTATAATAATAGACAGTTCTATCTCTTTCCAGCCACATATCGAACTTCTTACGTCTAGAGTTCGAAAACTTATTTATATATTTAAACATTTACGACACATTGGAGATTAAAAAATGATTAAATCTATATATTTTGAAATCTGTCAGTCGATTATTACATATTGCATCACATCCTGGGGCGGAGCCGCTAAAACTACCTTATTAACATTAGAGCGTGCTCAAAGAGCAGTTCTAAAAGTAAGTTCGTTTCTGCTGTTTGGATTCCCTACTGATAAACTGTATAACATATCAGTATGTGCATCATAACTGTATATCATATTAGTGTAAGGCAACTTTTCCTCCTAAAAACGATCCTGACCATACACTGTCGATTAACGTATAATCCGAACACTCATTACAGTAAAAGAAAAAAGCATCGTGTATGTGAGACGATTTCAATCCGTCTACAATTTTGTCATAAATTTTTCTGTTTTCTTGGTCCTCATATATACAACCAAATTAACTCTATTCTTCAAATTTATGAATTAACTAAGCAAAGAGCAAAACCGATTATCTATAATTGGTTACTAACACTTTCATACAATAACACTGAAAGTCTACTATCTACAATTTTATAAGAACTTTGTTACAATTATTTTTTGCTTATACATATAATGATAAGAATTTAGCTTAATTTTTAAACGAGGATCTGGAGATCTGTTGCTCAGGTCTTTGTACCTCTTTCAGACTCCAGACGTCACATTGTTTTTTTTAAAGTCATCTTTACTTTTATAATATGTATACTTTTCCTTTTGTTTTTTAAAATATTGTATAGCATTAGGAATGTACATCTAAATGTGAGGTCAAATAAATGTATTATTATTATTAAAAAAAAACCTTAATTTCCAATAGATTAGGCCGTAGGTATAATTAATATTTTTCACATTCTTTCCAAATCACTATTCTTCGGTTATACAACTAATAAAAACTGTTAAAAATAAAACTATGAATATGTGATTCTTCTTTAGTCTTTAATTGTATACCTAATCTATTCATAACAGAAGTACTATGTCTCGGAGCAATTTATTACATTTAACATGCTTTGTGCATATTACCATATTTATTTGAAAGTCAAAATTTACTCGAACATGTATCTCGTCTAATTTGAGCCCTAGTCTCTACATCGCCAAGGTAAGCTGGGAATAGTAATTGTGCCAATTAATGATAGGTAGTGCTTAGCACGTAAATGCTCGTCAGTTTCTGTTATTATTAAATAAAGCATATCTACGACTAGACTGCCGGCACGTATCCTTTGGTAATTCAAAACTTTAACTGGTAATTTCCCAAATTAAACTGTTGTGAAAATTATATTTGGTTTGTATAGATATTATTTTTTTATCACATTTGATCTTGTTAAGTAAAATAATTTTAAAATACAGTGAAAAAAAAAATGATGAAAAGATGCTCTTTAATATCGGCAGAAAAATCACGATTCTTTCCATCTAACAACAAACAATTTTAACTAATAAATTTAAACAATCAAATGTGTTTATGTCTCAAAGAGTAATTTGTTGATTATTGTTTATTTAACAAAGTTTAAAACTAATACAATAGGTCCAGTATAGTAACAATTTATGTTATGCGATATTTTGATTCACAATCCTTCGGTTGGCAATTATAACTGTTTATTTAATAATTTAGTGACAAAAGCGTCGCTATATGGAAAGACGGTGTGATAAGCGGATTACAGAATTGATTATGTTATTTGATTGCCGTCGCACTTATACTAAAGTTCGCCGACGTTTCAAAGAATAAAATAAGTTTCTAGCTGCTGAGAATGGATACGAATACAGATTGTGTTGTCCTCACAAGGAATATTCTAGTTCTAATAATCTCAATATTATAAATGCGAATATAAGTTTGTATGCTTGATAGTTTGTTACGCTTTCACGTTTTAAATACTTAACCGATCATCATAAAATTTTATATACACGTTGTTATGTATACAGTAAAGGTCACAGGATACCTTTCATAAAAAAAAAGTATTATTGTCGAATTATAGGTCAAATATACATTAACGCATGCGAAGACACAAGCAATAGCTAGCAATATTACATAATATTACTATACATTTATATTAAACTGTACAAACATTTACTATGTATGAATTTATATCATAGTCTATGTAAGTAGTAGGTACATAAATACAGAAGGTAGGGTACTTACGTAAGTTTAATTTAATAATAATTATAGATTAACTCTATTAAAAGAGAAACGTAATGCACACTCTAGTTACATTTTCTGGTCAGGTAAGTAGGCACGGAATAGTGAACAACACATCTATTTTTTAATCTTTTTAAGAATCATAGTATTTATCAAAGAATATTCAACTTTCCTTTATCCGCCTTTCGGTATGTGCATATAATAAAAAAATTAATATATCTATTTCATTTATACCCATACTTCGCTTCGAGTCTAGAGAATAATAATAATTGTTCTTAGATTAATAAGTATACAATTTGGCATGAGTGGCAATTTCAAATAATCTAAGTAGTAGTAAGAGTTATAGTATTCGATCCAAACACACTAAAATCTAAAAGTAAATTTGATGAGGTTTTTGAAATAATTTCTGCGTCCAGAATTACTATCGACAAATTATAGCAAAATATATATTTTTTAATAAGAACTAAAAATAGAACGCTACATGCTTAAGGAAGCTTCTACTATCTTTCCACGGGAAAGAATTACAAATATTTATTTCTGTAAATATTCTTTTAAATTCCTGTTCATGATGAATTTAATTAATTCGATTACTATTTATTTTATTTGTGTAAATATAAGCTTAAAATATATCTATCTTTTGCATTGTTCTAAGGTGTAACCTAACGAGTTTAATAAATAACAATAAGGTATCTGCATTTACAAGACTTGCAAAACCTGCAAAACTCTTGCCGCAAGACCAAGACTAAGAGCGCAATACCAAGACCAAGACCAGGTGTACCGACGCAAGACCAATACCAAGACTCGTCTTGGTCTTGCATTTGGGCAACACTAGCCCATTGTACAGCTAAAAAAATACTTAATATGGAATGAGAATGAAGTACGAAAACTGTTCATTTAGTTTTTTTCGAACTGACTACACTGTTAGTTTGTTGGGGCAGCTACAGTTTCATCGGACTACAGATTTGGTTATTAAAATTGTGTGATTCATATATTATAATATGTTTATCTATTTATGTTACAAAGAAATGAAATAAATAAAACGCGAAAAACGCTTTAGACATTTTGAATAAAAATATAATCCTCTAAATTTTCGTGTGTCTAAACTTTATTTTTCTTATTAATAGTTTATTTTTTGCATTACTAAATAATGGATGTGTATATCATTTACTACTGACTATTATTTCACATATTATGTAGTACATATAACAAATGAATAAATAATCATAAATTAGTACATGTGTTTTATTACAAAAATAATATTGTTCGTGTGCAGAGAAAATAATAGTTAAAATATATAATAAATAGAGCGCCTTCGCCTTAAATAATCGTCATTAAAAAATCGGTTACTTAGTATAATTCTTTAATTTTTTGTTCAAATATTTTCTATTTCGAATATTAAACTCTTTTTGTAAATCGCTTTGCCTACAATATGTCCGTAGAACTTTTTGCCCTAAATTGAAAATTAAAGAAGTTATAAACAAAAAAGTGAAAAAAATTCTATAAAAAATTTCTTTTTTCCTATATAACTTTTTTTTATACATTTTACAAAAAAATCACCTCATACCAATCTTGTAGATAATCTTTTGAAGAAAATTTTTGTCTATACTTGTTTAATTTCATTCATTTAAAACGCTGTTACAGCGCTCTAAAGTTAACCGGGTTCGTCAATTCTCATGAGAATCCGGTCAAAACGAACGAACGAAATGTTTAACGTAGTTATATGATCTTTTTTTTATTGTAAATACAATCTTAAATTTTTTGCAATATGCAATGCAATATTCGGTCCTTAAATTGTAACATTTCAATGGACTACTCGATCGGACGCGCGCCTGACTTCAGTGAGGCTAGCGCTTCGTGGATATATTATTGGTTCATTGTAATTTAAATTTATTAATGATACCTTTAATAACAGTTTTTTGTTATTTTTTGCACACGTGATTTATTAAATGTGGAGAACATTACTAACACCCCATACAACAAATTAATCATAAGAAGTCCAAAAACTACAATGTTATTTTCTCATGTATTGAAATTGGTGAAATGAAACCGCTATCTATTAAATAATTGAAATAATTGGCCCATAAGAACATTTTTGTATATAATATTCAGATAATGTTCCATCGGATATAGTCGTTGATGATTCCATTAACTCTCTCGGGGTAAAACTTCCCGACATTGTTAATTTTTAATGTAGATAAGTCGTCTTCTTTGTCGATAATCGAGGCGTCCGCTTCTTCCACCAAAAGAGCGGGCAATAGAAATACGACTAGCGTGAGAAGATGGGGTAGTTTCTGGAATGAAAAATAACATTATGAAGATAAATTATTTGCCAAATCCTCATTGAAGTAAGCTGACAATGAGCTTCGGTGATAGGCACCTTGACCTAAATTCCAAATGGATTAGGGCGGAAGTATAATAAAATTTCTCGTATTCCTTCAAGTTGCATTATCTTCGGTTACAACTAATAAAAATTAATTAAAACTACTAACCAATAATAAAAATTGATTAAAACAATTTCTAATATTTAAGGAATATAGACATTACCATATTTATTTCAAAGTCAAAATCTTCTCGAGAATATATCTCGTTTGCTTTGAGCCCCAGTCTCTGCATTGCCAAGCTAAGCTGGCAGTAGTAATAGTCGAGTAGTGATAAATAATGGTTAGCACGGAATTCCTCGTCAGTTCCTGTCATTAAGAAATACAGCAAATCTACGACTGGACTGCCGGCACGTACCGTTTGGTAATCCAAAATTTTTACCTGGTAATTTCCTTCCTGGAAATTGAAATGTCAAGAATATTAACATTTTTATACTTCAAATAGTCTTTATAAATTAAATTTAGTTTTTATAGATATGCTATTTTATCCACACTTGATTTCGTTAAATAAAAGAATGATAAACAATTTTCTGACTTAATTTACTGTGTAGATTAGTAAAAGCAGTTCAGCTGTAGCAAGACCACCACATTCATGTCTGCCGAAAAGCAGTAGAGTCTTTGTTATATCGTACTAGTTTATAAAGTATGGTTAGTGGCATGCGATGCCATACGAGCCATTCAAACTCGGTAGTCATGGGTAGTGAATGTTAAATTTCAGAATTGCGATCCGTTTCGATGTTGTACTCAAGGCTTAGTATAAGGAAGGCTGGATACATATGCAGGAATAATAAAAAGCTCTTTGATATCTGATGTACTTACATCATCAACCTTGTACATGAGGTTGCTTATCCTGAAATCTCCGTGCATTAGAACTCTACGTCGCAGCAGTTTAGTGTATTCTGTCAATTCGACGTCAAATTTTTTGTTATCAAAAAACTTTTGGAATCGTTGTTTATTTTTTTCATTTGTAAGAGAATTAGATGCCTTTTCTAAAGCATTGACCAAAACAATTTGCATGTTATCTTGATCCATTACAGGAAATTTCAACTTTTCCAGTGATTTCTCAAATTCTTCCGGACACTCTTGTTCGAATGCAAATGATAGGGCGTGAAGCTTAGTCATCTCCTCTATTGCTTTGGATGCGTAAGGCCAGTCTATTGGTTTAAATCTGTCATAAACACTATAGCCTTGTGCTGATAAATCCTCGAGTATTAAAGTTTCTTGTCCATGAGTATTGCTGTGTTCGTAGAACTTAGGGAACTGAAGTCTGTGTTCTTCGCGTACCTTGTGCTTTTCTTCCAATTTTCGGTATATTTTTGATAATTTTGTATAAACAAAAGGTTCTGTTTCAAAAAAATTGTCATACCCTTGGGAGCGGAGATTTTCGCTCAAGATGATAACTTTAGCGAAGAGGTTGAGCTGTTTGCTATCATTCGAAACTTTCACCAAGTAGAGTTGTGAGGTGAAGTTCGCGCCACCGCTCGATATTGGCTTTAATTTCACGTCATATTTAGAGAATTCGTTTTCTTTAGCAATCTTTTCAATCAAATTTCTTAGAACTTGAGGAGTGTCTTCCATTGTTAAAACTGCTATTGAATTTACATATCCACATGTATTTTAAATATATGATAGTTGATAATATGACATAGATATTTTATTAGCTGCCTTATATACCTTGTTCAAGGTAAAGTTGATAACGGAAAATGCTATAGATAATAAAAAATTGTATTTAATTTACGTAACTATATCTATTAGGATTATGATAATATTTTACCAATATGCAACTGTAGGTGCAAATGTATTGATGAAGAACTCTTCCGACTAACAGTTAGTTATAAACGTTACAACACTGTACATTTATTTTTGTATCCAGGAAGTGTAGTGGGCTTTATCATCGCAGTAGCCTATTTTGTATAGGTTATTCCAAGCTCCCAGAAATTGTGAATTTTTTTACACACTACGGACCTGCAAGATCATTGATCAAACATTCAGGTTTCCTTATAGTTTTACCAATTATATAAATCCTTGGAAATTTAGAGTAAGCCCGCAAAAATTTATGTACCCTAGATTTTATAAAAGATCAAAATAATATTTATAATAGAAATAACCATAAACTAGCTGGTCCCATATATTGGCTTAATATGACCATTTAAAGTTTTTTTAGCTAGTTTGTGATAGGTCCTACATTAAAGTTCTAAGGCACATTACCGACTTGCCGGAGAGTAAGCACCATGACATGCAGATTTCAATGGCAAAAGGCTCATTACGTATAGTGATATCTAAAAGTCAGACCCTTCTCTATACATTCGAGGAAATGACTGTCAACAGTGGTCAATACAATAGGAAAAAAAGATATACCAGAAAGTTTGTTACCTCTAGATGTTATCTCTACATAAACTTTGTTACTGACTCGTTTTGACGACTGGGTTATTTTTCGAACCGGTGCGGTAGTTGTTTTATACTTTTTATGGCGCTTTTACACAGTCCAAATAGAATATATTAAATTAATTAATTAATACTTGATTTTTTTAAATTCAAATCAGTGATTGTACTTGATTTTAACTCGAATACATTCGCTAAATAAAAATAAGTTTGTCTCATTAAAGTACTTCCTAAATTCCTATTTTGATATTATATTACTATAACGCTATCGAATATATCTAGGTTTAAATTTTATTTGAAGAAATGATACAAGTTTTAAGGTGATATGTGGTGTAGCGACACACATACCTACATTAAACGTGGTACATGTGTACTACAAGAATTCAGACAAAGGCTCAGAAGCGATACTACGAAAGTACAAAATTAGTCGGATTAACACCGAAACCATTAAAGACTCGCCGCCCAGGTGGTGACCATATGCTACCTGGGTGTAATTGCATTCTCACGGCAGACCGCTCACACAATGCGGCGGATTATCTTAGCTTATTGTTTATATTATTTTATTACCCAAATAGTATTGTCCATTCCTAGTTTTACTTTAATTTTATAACTCTAATATTGTATCTATTTTTATGCTTGTATTTTCACCGACAATAATCCTTTACACGTGTTCTGTTTTTGTACCTTTTAAATATGCCTGCTCGCCTTCAATAAAGAGTTCTTATGTATAGTTGCCCCGTGTTTGCACATACATCGAAAGATAATTTTGAAAAGTTGCAGGTTATACAAAATCGCTTCTTACGAAAATGTGTCGGCGCCCCCTACTATGTTCGGAACGGCGATCTTTATAAGGATTTGGAGATTACTTCGATTCAAATGTACATCAAGTCCGTCACAACTAATTATTTCGATAAGACTACAAATCACCCCACCCCTTTGTGGTATCCGCTGCGAACTACACCCCTAAACCCGCCGCAAAGTATCCTAAAAGACGACCGCGACACATTCTCAGCGATCCCCCGGATGACATAACGGCTGCGAATAATATGCATACCGACAACTCTTTAAATAGAGCGTGCTCGCGTCCACGCCCCGAATCCACCGATCACGCCGCCGCGGTCAGGCGGTCAACTTCGCTCCCACACACCCGTCGCGCCCTCCCTCGGCAGCAACTTAAGCCTAGGTTCGATCCCTCGAACGAGAGCCCTCGAGCATGCAGCTAGCGCGATACAGTGACACCGCATTCACTAGCTCCTTGCACTCCACACACGTGCACATTCACACGGTACGTACACTGGTTCTGTAAGGGACCGTTTTTCCTTTTTGGCTAGTTAACCTTAGCCAAAAATATCAGACACTATATGCATGTGCGCCTTAGTGTGACACATATTAAAGTATGCATATGTGTCTCACTAAAGTGTACATGTATGGTTAGTTTAGCTTAAATGGTTATTTTAGTTCGATTCGCGTTCATCCCAAGGCAACTGCCCAAGCCGAGGTTCGGCCTATCTGGCACCCTTGAGTTTGTTGCCTTTCGGCTGTGTGCCCTAAGCTCTGCCCTAAAAGCCCGGTGAAGCTGTAAAGACCCGTTAGGCCAACAGCGTTTAGTCAGTTCGAAAAAAAAAACAATAAAGAGATTCGTAATCCAGCTGCCAAAGCGGTTACTAGTCTCCACAAACGGAGTCAGATATTTCATTTACAACTACAACCTTCTGAAAGTAACAAGTGGTACCCATACTACTACTACTGCTAAAGTGGTTTATATATTTTTTAGGGAGGTCATTAAAATATGGCGAATCAACATGTCTAATCTCCTGTCAAATGGTAGAAAAAATATACTATATCAGATTTTATAGTCATTTAGAAACTTGTAAAGAGGGTCACATCATGATAAACTAAACAATATTCTAACACTATTGGTGTCGCATATACGTTGCTAGTTGGGCGACTTTTAAAGATTCACTGTTCGAATATTATTCGTAATACATATTTGAAGTATGCTCTTAACGAAATAGCTGTACAAGTTGATTCTTAATGTGGAAATGTAGATGTACTGATTGCAAATTTGAAAAAGTTTTTTTTTAAATCCTCAAACCGAGTAAAAATCACATATTAATAAGTTTATTAATAATTTTATATTGACTTGGGAAAATTTATTTCTTCCCAAAAAATATAAACGTGAAATAGCTACATTGATAGCTTATAATATAAATAGGTTAGATGACTCAGCAGTTTCATATAGTTTAGCTAATGATGCTGCGAATAATTTTTTAAACCATTAGATAAGACAAAGGAGCAGTGTTACATCTCATTGTATCATCAAAATATTAATCGCTTCTCCGGCAAAATATTAGATATAGATTTATTATTACATAGAGAGAGATTAGATATATTATGTTTCACAGAAACTTGGCTTAAACCAAATAAAATGTTGTTTGATGTACCTTGTTTCTGTATAGCCAGCACATTTAATCGAACAATCACTGCCGGTGGTGGTTGTATCATATTAATTAAACATAATTTAAAATTTAAAGACCGGAAAGATATATGTAATCTCTCAATGGACTGTGTTTGTGAAGTGGCTTGTGCAGAGATGGATGCATTCATTATTTTATGTGTTTATAGACCACCATCATCAAATTTTTCTCACTTTTTACAGAAGATGGAGGAAATTCTAATAAGAATATTTAAAATCAATAAACAAGTTTTAGTCTGTGGTGACTTTAACATAGATATTTTAAGTAAGTCGCCAGAGGTCACTAAGTTCATATCATTATTTAGGCCATTTAACCTAGATCCTCTCTTTAATGAACCAACTAGGATCACGTCTCAGACTGCATCTTGCATAGACAATATATTTACTAATTTTATAACCATGGGCGGTAGTATTATTACTGGGATACGGTCTGATCATAAAGGACTACTCGTTAATATAAATTGTGACAAACCTAGTACTGATTGTAAGAAAACTGCTAGACGTGTATCAAAAGTAGATTAGATCGTTTAAATTACAATGTTTTACAAAAATTATCTGAAAATGTTTTTAGTAATGAAGATCCAAATCAGGATTACGATAACTTGTTTAATATTATCAGGACTGAATTTAATAAACATTGCCCAAGAAAAGTTATTAGTGTAAAAAAAAAAACATTTTAGTGAGTGGGCTACCACAGGAATTAAAAAAGTAGAGACCGACTTTACGATTTGTATCATAGGAGATCATTGACTAGCAATGAATCTTTTCATGCTTATGTCAGAAATTATTCAAAAATTTTCAAGCGCGTTTGTGTAGCTGCTAAGGCAAATTTTTTACGAAATAAAGTTATTGAGTCTAGTAATAAGACCAAGACTGTCTGGCATATTATAAATAAAGAATTAGGTAAAAATAAAATAAATGATACTTCGCATAATTTGAATGTCGACGGAGTACATATTTCAAATAGCTCAGAGGTAGCTACTGTTTTCCAAGACTATTTCACAAACATGCCTTTACAGGTAACAAAAAATATTACATCATCAGCCCATGGTGCCGTATCATTTTTAAAAATCATTGTGCACCTGTAAATTCAAAATTTAATTTCACATCTATTGATGCAGGTGAAATAATAAGGACTTTTAAACTATTAAATTTGAAACATACCGAAGACATATGGGGAATGTCGGTAATGGTAGTTCAATCCTTAATTATTAATATTTCACCATATTTGGCAAACATATTTAACCAGTGTATAGCAAAAGGAACCTTCCTCAATTTAATGAAAATAAGTAAAGTGGTTCCTTTATTTAAATCAGGTTGTAGGAGTAGTCTTGGAAACTATAGACCAATTTCTGTACTTCTGTCTTTAAGCAAGATTTTTGAGAAGATTATGCTTAAGCAATTGTTAGAATATTTTAAAACGTAAGAGATTCTAGATGGTCGACAGTTTGGTTTCACAAAATTAAAATCAACTACTGACGCTGGTGCAACGCTATTAAGTCATATATTACAGGCCTGGGAGGGATCGCAGGATGCAATTGGTGTGTTTTGTGATCTGTCTAAGGCCTTTGATTGCGTTGACCATAGTACACTTATTTTGAAATTAAAACACTATGGTGTTTGTGGAGCTTCTCTCGGCCTTCTGGTCTCCTATTTAAAAGATCGCTGTCTCAAAGTTAGTATAGACGAGGTAACGTCTGTGGGATCGTCGACTCAAATTGGCGTTCCACAGGGTTCCATTTTAGGGCCGTTTCTGTTCTTGGTATATATAAATGATCTGCCGCTAGTGGTTGATAACTGTGCAGACATTGTTCTTTTCGCGGATGACACTTCGCTTATATTTAAAGTAAAAAGAATAGACTCCGAGTCTAGACATCTAAATAATACCTTAAATAAAATTTCAAATTGGTTTGCATTAAATAATTTATTGCTAAATGCAGACAAAACAAAATGCATAAGGTTTACCTTACCTAATGTTTCATGTATTGATACTAGAATAGAGATCGAAGGAAATCAAGTTGGGTTGGTAGACAGTACCGTGTTCTTGGGTATCACAATTGATTCTAAATTACAATGGGGTCCTCATATAAAAAAATTGGCAGGAAGATTAAGTTCTGCTGCATTTGCAGTTCGAAAGATTCGCCAACTAACAGATATTGCCACTGCTAGGTTGGTCTACTTCGCTTACTTTCATAGCTTAATGTCTTATGGTATTTTGCTGTGGGGGACAGCAGCTGAGGTAGACACCATATTTTTACTACAAAAACGGGCAGTTCGAGCAATTTATGATATGGGACCTCGCGAATCATTAAAAGATAAGTTCCAGGAGTTCGGTATCCTAACTCTGCCCTCCCAATACATACTTGAAAATCTAATGTACGTCCGCAAAAACTTAGATAAGCTAGATTTCGTAAAGGACCGACATAATCTAAATACAAGAAATAAGAACAAATTGGTCATTCCATGTTTTAGGCTCACTAGGACCGGTAACAGTTTTTTAGGTAATAGTGTTAGGTTTTATAATAAAATTCCAAAGCACGTTACCGATCTGCCGGATACTAATTACAAGCACCATGTCAAGCAGGTTTTAATATCTAAAGGCTATTACAGGGTGGATCAATATGTGAACGACGGTGACGTCTGGAAATGACGCCCCTCTCTGTGCATCCACCAAAACCGAATGTAATTATTTATAACTATGTTTTAAAAATGTGAGTTATAATATGTTAATGAAAAGATAAACCAGATCGAGTTTCTTGCCGGTTCTTCTCGATGACTGGGTTGTTTTCCGAACCGGTGGTAACTTTGACGTTCATAAGCGCCTTCTCAGGGCCTAAACTGAATAAAGTATTTTTGATTTTGATTGATTCACTGCTCTCGCGTTGTGTATAGTAAAAACATGCTTTCTCGTTGGTGCAAAACGTTTTTCTTGGTAACCTTTAACAATGAAAAAAGATAAAAATCACTTATCCCACGTCTAGGGGCTCGGATTCCAAAGTGCCACTGATTGTTGTACACGGTTTTTTCGATCTGATTATACGCTGCTCATGTGGCGGACGGCTCTTTATCATTTATATTGTGCTGAGTGTTATAATAAGCTGCAATTGACGTTACAGAGAAGAGAAGCCAAACAATTACAATAAGTATTAGTGGTTCTTGTATCACACTATACAGACAAATATTATCAGTAATCAAGTGACAAACGGGTTTACGTTACAATTAATTTGTTTATCCATAATTCAATATACTATTCCTTATTACAGCATTATATAAGTCACTCTTCACGAATGTTTCCATATTGACAACTCATCAAATTAATTGGTTTTATCAGTTTCTGGGGGCTAATCCCGCCCCGTTAATAGTTTTGGTAAATAAAAAGATACAATTCGTTACGCGTGGTGTTTTAATGTGCAACTGACACAAGTTCATTATATAAATTAAAAAAAAAAAATATTTATAAATTACGTATATAGTAGTTGTCGAGCTATTTTATTTTCGTAGGTCCTGTATTATCTTGAAAAAGCCCCAGGGCGTTAAAAGCACGTCTTTCAACACAAATCTTCATTTGTCGGAAGTGGACAAAGTTTGCTGAAGGATCTGCGAATCACACCACTCATAGTCTTGACATCCGCCACTCTTGTAACACCATCCACACTAGGATATACAGTAATAATTCTACCATAGTCCTATTTGGCGGGTGGTAAATTATCTTCTTTGAGGCGAATCAGTGCATTCTGTCTTAACCTTTAATGATGCGCCATTTTGATCGCAATTGAAACTCCGATACATATTATTTGCTCCATATTACCCAGAAATGTTGGCGTAATTGTTCAATGCGATGGAATCGAATCAAAGAATTAGTGCAATGTTTTTGATAACCTGGTGTCGGCAAGGATGAGTGGACGACCAATTAATAAAATGTCCGGGAGTTAAAGGCGTCATGCTATCCGGATTTGACGACAATGGAGTCAAAGGCCTGCAGTTGAGTATAGTCTCGATTTTCACTAAAGTAGTATTGAGTTCTTCGTATGTTAAATGATAATTACCCAGTACTCTGACTAAATGATATTTAATTGACTTGACACCGGCCTCAACAAGTCCAGCAAAATAAGATGAATGCGTAGGGATAAAATGAAATTTTATTTTCTCAACAGCCATCCCTTCAGATAATAAATCGCAATTAATTTTAAGAAATGTAGAAATATCGGTACATGCACTGACGAAAGAGTGACATAAATCTGCGTAACGCCAATATAACTTTTATATAACTTATAAGCATTACTTGTTAAATCACCCATTAACTCAAGATCGATTGATTATGTAAAAAAGTAAGCAAATATTAGTACGCTCCTATAAATAAATTTAATAACTGCGCTCCAGATAATGAGATGTGTTTCTGGCCTGCATCTCATTGATTGAGTACAGAGCATGCAGATGCTTTGCTAGAACTATATAGCTGACATTTCGACATGTAAAGAAGTAAATTTTGAATATATGTCATTAATAAATTACACGTAGAACATCTCTAACATTTATAGGAGAAAATTACTCTCTAAAAATCGAAGCAATAGGTATACGAGTATATTATAACTACGCATTGGACATCGCAAACAACATTATTGGATACATCGGCGCTAACAGTGATGATCCTGAGACGCCGCTGCTTCGTATGAGGTGCTGAGTTTGCAGGTTAGTTCACGCCTTTTATTTGGAGTCTTTGTTATTATATTTATTTATAGGTAAGACCACTAGTGTTGCCCAAATGCAAGACCAAGACTAGACTTGGCTTAGTCTATTCTATATTGGTCTTCAGTCAATACACCTTGTCTTGGTAATGGTCTTGGTATTGCACTCTCAGTCTTAGTCTTGGTCTTGCAGCAAGAGTCTTGAAGGTCTTGCAAGTCTTGCAATTACCTATTAGCCTATTGCTTAAATAGCAGCTTTAATAAATTAAATGATTTAGGTTAAACTTTAGAACATAGATACAGACAGCTAACACACATAGACAGATGCGTTTTGAGTTTGTATTGGACTAGCTATATAGACATAGTAAAATACAACTAAACTAATAAAATTAATTATGAATGGAAGAATTGTAAAAGAAAGACAATTTATAAAATTAAACTACACTCATCAAAAAAGTCTAAGCAACATGTACTAATTTAAATTTTAGGATGGTTCTTCACATTATAACCTTGTATTTTATTTTTAAAATAATATCTTTAGGGTTCTATGATGTAAAAATAACAGCTGTTGTCTTTATAAGTTCTTTTAATAACAGAAATAAACAATATTAGAATATACTGTAGAAACTAAGATACATAAGAAAGTAAACTTTTTTTTTACAAAATGAAATTTCTAAAGAAAATGTATTTATTGTGAAAGAATAGAACAATTTAATACAAATTATGGTCTCCTCTGCTATTCAGAACTTGTCGGCAACGATTATTCATTGAATTAATGAGACTGTTTATGTCATTTTGCGGTATTCGCACCCAATGGAATTGTAGCAAATCCTTCAGCTGTTGGGTTGTTGTCACTCCGTCCAAGTCCTTCAAAACACGTCTCTGGAGCATGTCCCATGCGTGCTCGATGGGGTTGAGATCTGGCGATTGTGCAGGCCAGGGCAATACCTAGATAATCTCCGTTGCAAAGTATTCACTAGTTCGCCGAGCTGTATGTGAACGCGCATTGTCATGCATTAACCTAAAATCGGAGCCAAAGGTTTGTGAAAATGGATAGACATAAGGTCTGAGAATATCCTCAATGTAATTTTCAGCATTCATGTTTCCATTTACAAAAACGAGCTCAGTTCGCCTGTTCTTCATAATACCCGCCCATAACATAACTGTTGAGCCGCTGTATGGATGAACTTCCTGAACGCACCTGAGCCTTTCAGTATTTCCGGGCCGACGATACACTCGCACCCTTCTTTTATCAGGCTTAAACCCGAATCGCGGCTCATCGGAAAACATAATTTTATCCCATTGTTCCTAGGTCCATGTTATGCGTTCTCTACACCATTCATATCGACGAGCGCGATTCGCGTGACGTATCGGTCGGCACCTGATTGGGCGTCGAGCTCGTAGGCCGTATTCATGCAGTCGATTTCGCACAGTTTGAGGACTTACATCAACACCACTTGAAATTTGTAGCCTCAAACTTATCTCTCGAGCGGTTAACATCGGCTGGCGTCTTGCAGTCAGTTGTATGTACCGGTCTTGCCGAGTGGTTGTACTCCTTTTACGGCCTGGATGCTGTTCAGCGGGTTCTCCTCTATTATTGTAGTGCTGCCAAAGACGACAAATTACACTTCTATGAATGCAAAAATGTCGAGATACCTGAGATTGATTACTTCCCGCTTGCAACATCCCTACAGCTCTTTGCATTTTATCTGCCATCAAATGACGTCACTTCATGACGTAAAGAATATCTAACAATTCAATTTTGTCGCTAACTTTATTTAAATGGTTGGTAAAATTATAAAATCAAGACTAAACGTAACAATTCAAACGCACTTAAATTCAAACAAATTCGCAGTCATTTGAATTTTATGAAAAAACAAAACATAATCGAATTTTTTTTTTACAACCAGCCAGTATGTCATCAATAACAAAAAAGTTTACTTACCTACGCACTTTGTTTGAGTAAATACTTAGAAATTAATTAATATAAATGGTAAAATTTGTAATATCACGCATATTGCTTAGACTTTTTTGATGTGTGTAGTTAAATCTGAGCTCTATTCTAAAGCCAAAGCTCAATTGGAAATAAAAATGTTATGATATATATATATATATAAAATAATTATCAACTCATTGTTTACAATTTAACATTATAATTATTATTAATGTTGAAGATAGAAGATTTATTCCTAATAAGATAATTATTCATAAAGTTATTATTTTAAAAGTTTCATAATATAATTTCATGCGGAACAGACAAACGTTTACTATTTGTATAGTCGAAAAAACTTAATTATATTGACGGTATGGGCATGTTATCATCATCATCATCCTACCCTTATCCCACCTAAGTAGGGTCGGCACAACATGTTTTCCTTTTCCACTCTCCCCTGTCAAAAGTCATCTCATTATTCACACATTTTATACACATATCATTTTCCACACAATCCATCCACACCCTTTTCGGTCTTCCTCTACCTCTATATTCGTCCACTTTCAAACTCAAAACTTTTCTTGTTATATGACTTTCATCTCTTCTCATAATATGCCCGTACCATGCTAACCTATTACTCCTCAACTTCTCTGTCACTGGTGCTATTTTCAAACTTCCTCTGATATACTCATTCTTAATCTTATCCATTCTTGTTACACCACACATCCATCTTAACATTCGCATTTCTGCCACATGTAATCTTTTCTCATCCGTCTCTTTCGTAGCCCAGCACTCGGATCCATATAACACGACTGGTCTGATTGTAGACTTATACACCTTCCCCTTAAGTTTCAACGGCATTCGTGGGTCACAAACTACCCCAGACACCTTTCGCCAATTCATCCACCCTGCATTTATCCTATTCTTCACGTCCCTGTCTATGCCATCGTCGTTTTGGATCAATGAACCGAGGTACCGAAAACTGGAGCAGGCTGGTAAGGATACACCGTTTAAGGTAATATGAGAAAAACTGGATGGACCGCCGAAGTCGCAGAACAAATGTTCATTTTTTATCCTACTAATCCTTAAACCAACATTCTCCAAATTTTCTCGCCATTTCTCTAGCCTACTTTGGACCTCAGCAGCATTTTCTCCAAGAAGAACAATGTCATCAGCAAACAGCATACACCAAGGTGCCTCCTCCTGTATGTCTGATGTTATTGCATCCATGACAAGAAGGAATAAATAAGGACTTGTCCCTGATGCAAGCCTACAGCCACATGGAAATTATCAGTAACTCCAGCCTCGGACCTAACATGTGTTTTCGCTTGACTATACATACAACGGATAAGTTCTAAGTATTTCCCAGGCACTCTTTTCTTTTTCAGCGCCCATCACATAACGTCCCGAGGTACTCGATCATATGCCTTTTCCAGATCCACAAACACCATATGCAAGTTCTTATTCGCACGTCTGTATTTTTCGCACAGTTGGCGAAGTGCGAAATCTGTTGTCGAACGTCCAGGCATAAACCCAAATTCATTGTCAGTCACTCCAGTTTCATCTCTTGTTCGTCTCGCTATCACTCTTTCCCAAACTTTCATACTATGTGACATAAGTTTTATTCCTCGATAGTTGTTACAGTCCTGCACATCACCCTTATTCTTAAAGATAGGAACTATTACACTACTGTACCATTCATTTGGGATCGCCTCCTCTTGCAACATCTTATTGCAAAATAAAGTCAACCACATCCATCCATCTACCTTTAAAAACTTCCATACTTCAATAGGTATACCATCTGGCCCTACTGCTTTTCCGTTCTTCATACCATTCACAGCTATTCTTACTTCATCCTCGCTTATCTCCTGCACAACGCCTGAATTTAACGGTACAGCCTCTAACACTCTGGTCCAATCATTTTCTTCATTCATCAGTTTTTCAAAATATCCTTTCCAACGACTCTTTATATCCATATCATTCGTCAAAATTTTTCCTTCACCGTCTTTTATACATTTAACATGTATAATATCCCTTGTATTCTTTTCTCTTGCTTTTGCTAATCGATACAAATGTTTTTGTGTCTGTGAGCTCTCCAGTGATTGATACAAATCATTTTGCACTTTAGCTCTAGCAATAGCAACCGCTTTTTTTGCATTTCTCTTACATTCTGCATACATCTTTCTCTTATTTTATTTAATCGTGATATTCCTGTTATCAATACTTTTCCACTCTTTAAAAGTTGTTTTCTTTTCTTTCAATGCCTTTTGTACCTCTTCATTCCACCACCACGTGTCCTTATCTATATTTCCTCTTCCTTTCGTTTCACCAAAGATAATCCTTGCCGCGTCCCTTATACACGTTGCCATTTCATTCCAACATTCATTCACTGTCCTGGATTCCATATCCCTCATTTCTATCATTTTGTTCACAACTTTTTTCTTAAATTCATTCGCATACTCATCTTTTTCTAATAAAAACCATTTAATTCTGGTCGGGGGTCTCGACTTACTTCTGTCCAATTGTAATTTAATTTTCAAATCTAACACTAACAAATGATGTTGAGTAATTAATACCTCTCCAAGTAAGATATTGCAATCTTTTACTATTTTAATGTTATTTCTTCGAAGTAGTGAATTTGAGTAGTGTGATTACCACTATTGTATGTGATTAGGTGCTGATCTCTTTTTTGGAAAAAAGTGTTAACTATTGCAAGATCAAAAGCAACTGCAGCTTGTATTATGCTTTCCCCCTCTTTGCTTTTATTCCCAAAACCCCACCCTCCATGCACTCTCTCATAACCTCCATTCTCTTTTCCCACATGTCCATTAAAATCACCTCCGATATATACATCCTCATTCTTTGGGATATCCATCATTACTCCATCAAAGTCTTCCCAAAACTTCTCTTTTACAACCTCATTACATCCAGCTTGCGGTGCATAGACACTCATTATATTTACTGTTATCTGCCCTACCAATAACTTCACCAATATTAATCTATCATTCACTCTTTTTACATCCGTTACACATTTCTTAAACTCACTGTCTAAAACAATCCCTACCCCATTTCTCTTACCGTTACTCCCACAGTAGTAAAATTTATATCCTACACCAATCTCTCTCGCTTTTGTCCCTTTCCATCTCGTCTCTTGCAGACAAGCCACATTTATGAGTCTTTTTTGTAATACATCCGCTAATTCTCTTCCCTTCCCAGTCATTGTCCCGACATTCCAACTTGCAAATCTCTATCTAAAACCCTGAATTCGTTTTCTATCTTGCGGTAACCCTAATCCATTTTTCATATTTCTCATGTTGTGAAATATGATTTGGCTTGATTTTTACGATCGGCCGCCTGCCTGTCATCAACCCTCCTTGGGATTAACACATCATGTTGTAAGTATATTTAAATATAATTGTGATTAACTCTAGCAAAATACATATTGAAATAGAAAAATAAATAAATAATAGTATTTACTAAATATGAATACAAATGTAAGAACTAGAACTAAAAATTAAATTACTAGAGAACTGTCACTGCCACTTTGTAGTGATATATTGATGAAATCGGAAGAAATTGTTAATCCGAAAAGTGTGTTGATATCCTGGTGATAAGACGCGTCGATTGATATATAATACTTGTTATATTTGAGTATTTTTAGAAAATGTTATGTCACAAAAACACAATGACAGCTGGCAGTACCACTTTTTTTCTTGATATCTTGGTGAACGTTGTTGATATTGTAAATTCAAAAGATGTGTTTTGCTATCCTGAAGATAAGGCGCGTCGTTTGATATAGGACACGTAGGATCCGTCCAGTTTTAGTATTTTTAATCATTTAATTTGACAGAGCCAACAGAGAGCACGCTCGCATTTTGACATTGACATTGTATGGTATGGGCAAGTTTATATATATATATCTTCAACATTAATAATAATTATAATGTTAAATTGTAAACAATGAGTTGATAATTATTTTGCTAATTAAAAATACAGAGCGAGTTGAAGTTTTAAAATTTTGAATTAATATAAATAAAAACATAAAATTCTATGTATCTGTAAGCAGTTTTTAATATTTAACTAAATAGTGCTCATTGAACTTGACACAATATTCTTAGACATTACTATGGTTACTAAGTTATGTAGACGCGAGCATGATAAACCCAAGAAAATGTCAGCCTAATTAACCAAAAAGACAATAGAATTTAAAGTACACGCAATATACAAATGTAAATTATATTAAATCGTACAGCTCAGTACAGCGCGTGGCTCACGCACATGTTTACAATGAACAATATATTTTAGCTGAATTTCACGCGAACTTAGTCGCGGGTAACACCTAATATAAAATAAAATAGCTTAAGCAACTCCTTATAAGATCAGCTATCTGCCTGTGAAAATACCGTGAAAATCGGTTCAATAATATCAGATATTCCTCTGCGAACGAAGTCATGGGTAACAGCTAGTCTAAAATAAAATAGCCTAAGTTACTCCTTTTAAGATCACCTCTGTGCCTATAACAATGTCGTGAAAATCAGTCGAACTATTTGGAGATTCTATTGTTCCATTCCACTGAGGGCAAAGTCACGGGTAACCGCTAGTCTAAAATAATATAGCTTATTTCACTCCCTATAATTAGTTTTCAATAAAATTCCCGTCAAAATCGGTCTGGTCAAAGTCGGTTTGGTGATTACCCTGAATAGACAGACCGACAAACATATTAAAAATTTAATTTTGCTATAAGTAGCGTATACACTTTCATATCTAGTCAGCAAAAAGTTGTTATTTTGATATTAAGTACATCATTTTAGCTTGGCTAAATAGAGTACGATAGAAATGAATACATAGTAGATATTTGTACAGTACTAATGTGTATTATTACTAGCTTTTGCGCGTGACTTCATTCGCCTTTATATAGATTTGACCTATCCCTCGAGAATAGTAGTTTTTTCTTTGATACAAGGTATCCTGTGTCCTTTTATGTATTCTTGATAACGTATTCACAAAATTTCGTACTGATTAGTTAAATAGTTAAAGCTTGAAAGCACAACAAACAAAGAAACTCATATTTGCATTTAGAAATAAGGATTTGCACAGTAAATTATTATGATATCTATATCATTACAACTACAATATTCCTTGTGAGGACAACATAACTTGTATTCGTATTCGTTCTGAGCAGCAGGAAACTTATTTTATTCTTTGGAACGTTGTATTGATGAAATTTGACGTGGGAGTGGCCGCGATTAAACAGAATAATCAATAGTGTGATATACTTGTCTTTCAATAAAACGGCGTTTTTGTCAGTAAATTATCAAATAATTAATCATAATTGCCGACAAACCGATTGTAAATCAGAATATCGCGTAACATAAATTAATCCTATACTGGAAAAATTGTTTTAAACTATTATAAACAAACTATTCTCATAGAAACATAAGAATACATTTGTTTGTACATATCTTAATTTTGATACCAACGCTAGATAACGTCGATAAATAGCGATATTGTAACCAAATACTGTCCAAATTTCAGTATCATTTAATTTGCAAGACCGCAAGACTCTTGCAGGCTCAGTCTAGTCTTGCGAAAGTCTTGCAGGGGTTGGTCTTGGTCTTGCAGAAATTTGGCGGTCTTGGTATTGGTCTTGCAAAAATGCAAGAACAAGAGCAAGACTGCAAGACCAAGACCGATTTTGGGCAACACTAAAGATCACCTACCGCTCTATATATACGATCCCACCAGCCTCTTCAAATATCGGTATATAAACTAAAACCCATTTCCAACTACGACCTTTACATGACACAGACAATATAGGGCCGACATTATCCAGTCATGTATATATTTATTTTATTTATTTAGGAAAACTTACAGCTAACATTAATGAAACAACAAAGTAATAACATATTTGAAGGCTAATTACAAGTTTTCACTTATGTAAATATAAATAAACAAAGAAAAAGACAGCTATAAATAATAATAAACAATAACAAGCATAATGATTACAAGCACAAGGTTAGAGTTAAAGAAAGAAGTCTCTCGACAAACATTGCCTCAGGCATGGTGCACTCGTGTAAAATAAATCTACATTATTACCTAAAGAATTAAAATATTTACATGCACGGATTACAAATACACTTTGTCTGTATGTTGTCCTTACTAATCTATGGTCCTTACAAGTGGCACATATAATAATTCAAGTTTTTTTAATATAGTTGTGGGCACGCATAATTGAACTTTAGATAATAGTTCTGGACAGTCTACAACTCCATTGACTATATTACTGAAATAAATTAAATCGACTATTTTGCGTCGTTCATACACTGGTATAAAGTGAAAATGTTTATATCGTTCTATATAGTCAGTTAAGTAATAAGACGTTCTACATTGTAAATATCGAAGGAAGCGTTTTTGAATCCGTTCAATACGTGAACGGTAACAGTAATTGGGTAAATGGTAATAAGTTTACTTTGTATTCATTGAATTGGTAAGTCCATTTTACGTCAGTTTTGTTTCGAATTTGTGATTTGCAATCTATACATATAATAAGAATGTAAATCCAACGTGTCTGTAGTTTTTTGATTTTTGAGAAAAAAATTGTTGCAGGTGTCTAGGAATAAGTAATAGAATCAATTTCGATAATTTTTAGAAATGTCTGTCTGTCTGTTTGTTTGAACAGGCATCAATGGTAAAGTACTAGGTTTCTGATAAAACTCCAGCAAGAAAATAATCAAGCATATTCCGGAGCAACATAATTTTTTTGTTTCATTAAAATCGGTTTACTCTATCAAAAGTTATTGTAATTTTATTGACGACTGGAGTTAAGTACGAGAGAAAAATAGATAAGTAAATGGACTTTAGCCTCATCTATAAGCCATGGTATTTTCTAATATAAATAAACATTACCACAGTATTACATTACTAAGACATAGGACGAAAGAAAAATGTTTAATATTTTATTTTCGCATAAATAAAATTAATAACCCAAGATGTTCAGTAATTAATTAATATGCATTATTGCAAATAGATGGCGTTTACCCGCCATTTTCTAAATCTATTACTACTATAATATACATTCTAAAAATTGAACAATTACATATATTACATATTTCTATAAATTGAGTAACTTACTTTGTACTTTGTATAAGTAAAATATGATTCTTAGATTTCGATCGCGTAAGGTTTATGATTAAATTTGTAGATTTCTGATTAGTTATGTGTTGTAAATATTACAAGTTATTGAACCTTATCACATTTTAGGAAAATTTGTTATTACAATAAAAAAATAGAGACTAAAATTGTTCATTGAACATAAATGTAAGAAAAAATCGTTTTTAGAAGCAATAACAGACTACATTTTTGGACGACAACAGATGGCGCTAAACTAAAATTGTATTGGTTTATTGTGGTAAGAATATTGTGCAAGGAAGAGTACAGATGACAATGAGATTATTTCTGTTTGTTAGATTTATTTCGAATTATTATTTTCATAAATTTAACTTGATTCTAATGTCTTAATTACGCTTTCACTTAATGAATAATTTTTGGTTTATGCATTAGGGAGCTCGCATTTTCTTCCAGCGGTACCCTGGAGAAAAAAGACTGCAGGCAGTGCAAACAAAAGAAAGGATAACATAAAAATAATAATAAGAATGAGCTATGTGAAGTATATATGAATGAATATTATAAGCCCTCGGCTGATTTTTTAAGACTCCGACCTTAAAATGGTAAATTATGTTTTCAGTTATTTTTTTAATTTCACTACATCGTACATTGTAAATTTCATGGTTTAGTAAAAAAACGTTTGTACAAATAAAAAAAAATTAAAAATACATTTTATATGAAAATTATTATTTTACAAATCATAATTTGTTATTTTTCAAAGTTTTGTAATAAAACAGGTATTTTTTTAGCGTATGCTGCCAACAGTCCAGTGACCTATGCCTCATGAGGTTTATATTCGTTTGTATAGAAGGTAAATCTTTATGGTTTTGGACAGTCCAAGGGTTAATATAGTTTTTACAGTTGTTAAATTACAATATTAGTGCTATATCACTCCTACACCTGCGTGTATATTTACGAAGCTTTGTCCATGTTCGCAATAAATTTAGATGCGGGCACACATTACCATCGTGTGCTACGAACTATCTGACTGTATGACGATAGATGCAGCAATATAACTAGGCCCTCGGTTTTTACATACACCAAAGGAACTTGGAAGCCCTAATTTTGAGTTATTATTGAAGTGACAAAGGGGTACGCCCATTATTAGTTTTTAGCCTGACACATTACGTTACAAGTATACAAGATATAATACAGATATAAATTCAGAGTGTTTCATTAATCACTGTGTTTTGTATTCCGTTCCATGCGGACGAAGTCGCGGGCACAGCTAGTCTTTAAATATATTAAAAATGAAGTGTATGTAATATCAAAATAACAACTTTTTACTGATAGGATTTGTCGTTTTTCCTGTTTCTTTCTAACTGACCTATGCTGTTAGCCCACAGCGCCTTGACAGCTTCACTGAATTAGAACTGACTGGATATGAAAGTTTATACAATATACATATAACTGACTTTATAAGGATTAACTTATGTTATCTTATTTTAGATAAGCTGTTACCTACAAATTTGTTTGTAGTAGAATTTCTAAAACAGATAGATCAATTTTCACGAGACTTACAGGCATATAGCTGGTCGTATAAGGAGTAACTTAGGCTATTTTATTTTAGACTAGCTGTTACCTGCTACTTTTTCCTGTCCAACGTGGAATCTCCAAAAGTATTCGATTAATTTTGACGAGACTTTCACTTTTATTATATTTCCAACTAGCTGTTACTCGCGATTTCATCCATATGGAATATTAGAAACGATTTGACCGATTTTCGTATGACTTTCACTAGCAGAAAACTAAAGTTAAGGGAACTAACTTAGGTTATTATATTTTAGATGTCACCCATGACTTCTTCCGCGTGAAATTTAACGAAAAAAGTTGTTCTCTGTCAACATGTGTATCTGGCGCATGGCGAACCCCAAAAACTAATATATGTGTGTGTGTAATTTGATTAGTTTCTCTTTTTGGTCAATTTACGGCCATTTCGTTTTGTTTACCGCACTCGAGTCTTCTTAACTCAGCAACCACAGCAATGTATAAGAACATTGCGTCGAGTTCAATGAGAACTATTTTGATCTCTAAATATTATAAACTGCTTACACATACATATATAGTTATATATCTTGATTTATAATAATGCAAAATTTTAAGGCTTCAACTCTTTCTGTATTTTGAATTAGAAAATTAATGATCAACCCATTGTTTACAATTCAACATTATAATAATTAATTGGAATTTTGAAGATAGAAGAGGTCTTTTTAATATATGACTAGATACATATTATTACCTTAAGAGTTACATATACAATTTCTTGCGGAACAGAGAAATCATTACTTTTTGTATGATCGCAAAAACTTAATTATATTGGCAATATCTATATAATAACATTTTTAAGATTTTATATAGCTCGAAATTTTCATTAGATTCTTATATAGTGTAAGTGAACACTGAGGGAGTTATATAGTGGGTTAAAGTTCCAAATATGTTGCTGATACTAAATTCCATCCGGCACACTGTTAGTATTTACATATTTCATGTACACGTTAGATATTACAGTAGGTGGCATGCGTGTCGTACCTACAAATATTTTTGAAAGAGTATTTTTGTAATTCTCCCTCTTCTCACTATTTTATATTACTTTAATATAATTTAAAATACGCGTGCGAAGCCGCGAGCATCAACTAGTATATATATATACAACAGCGAAACTTTCATAGATGGCTGTGTTACATAGTTTGTAGTATTTGAAAATAGTTAATTATGAGAAAAGATGATAATTCTAGACAATTATTAAATCTATACTTTCAATTTCTTTTTAATAAGAATATATATAAATAGTTATTGGCTGGTATTTCTACGAACTAATAGTTTTTATACAACAAAATAATAATTACCGTTAAGAGGTAATGTAGTACAGACATCCTCAGCAATATTTGTCCGTTATCTAAAATATGTATTTACTTGGAAGATTATAGGTAGATAACAATATATTGGCCATTGAATAAAAACGATATCATTCTATAATTAATACATAAAACTTTATCGAAAATTAATCTGTTATGATAGAGTTAAAGGAAATTCTTTCATGTGATAATTGTAAACTCAAAAAAGATAACGGAAAAAACTTATGTAATTAATTTCATGTATTTAGTAAATAATGAAAAATAAGTATTAAAATCTGATTAATTCAAAAACATTTCTACTTTCATTTAATAAGCTAAATAGCATCATATAATTGTTTTATATTGTTGCTGTAATGTTACTCTAATAATTAATCTACCGAATGAATAGTTTCCTTGTTTCTAAGTATTCACAAAATACTAAAACGAGTAATGCCGAGTTGGTATAAGCCGAGGACAGGACTACCGAGCGCATTTCTCTGCTGACCACCGCGCGTACAACTAGTCTAGGAATTGTCTCACGACTCGTTGTATTTAGTGTTTCTACTTGAAATAAATCTATTGTGATCAAGATAATTTGTTGGCTGCTCGTAACCCGCGCAGTACCCACACAATATGTTCTCTGAAGAAAACGCCCACTCTGATCTGCCTCCTGTGCCGACAGATATCTTATAAATTTATCGTTGACATTTTGAATTTCGATGTACCGCTTATCGACATTTATTTTCGAATGTTACTACATTCATATTATAACGTTTAACAGATTATATTCTGATTCTACATTTTAACCTCTGTTATTAGGTACCTGTAAAATTTGAAAGAAAAAATCTATTGGTATTTTATAACCTTCTTTTCAACGAGTTTAGTTGCGTAGAGTTCATGCAGCGTAGGCTGATATAGCTCTCAGATTGCAGTATTTTTTCAAACCGACATGATATTACAATTTATTATTATTTATATATTATTTATTACACACAAACAAAATTTTTATAAAGCCTAGCCTATGTGTTATTCTGATGTTTAAGCTATATTAGTGTAAGGTTTAATCAAAATCGGATCCCTACGATTTTCAAGACTAAGAAACACTCATCCATCCTCGCAAAGATTTCTGTTTAGGATTTTATAGCTTATTTATTGATTCACGTTTTAGAGGTACACTTAGTAGTACATAGAGTTGTAGCAGTTAATTGACCGCTAGCTTAGGCCAAAAAGTAAGCTATCTGAGATCGAAGAAATAGTACGGGTGGGAGGCATGGCGATTTTCTTTTTCTTTCGAACTGATCTACACTGTTAGCCTGGCAAGGCCACTACTGTTCCACCAGACTACTAAGGGGAGCGCTTAAGGCACTCACCCGATTTGTTTAGGCGATCAGTACAAGGGCACACGGTGCGCCTCGGCTTGAACTGTCGCCAAATTTCCCGATCTTTTTTTTTTTTTTTTTTATTAACGTGGGGAAATCCATCATGGACACACCACTCTCCCGGGGGAGAGAGTGGGTAGTGTGAGACTCTTACTCACTAAAACCCCACGGTGTACCGTCCGCCGCTAGGTTGGGGCGGCATGGGATCGAACAGTGCTATCACCATGCCACCCCAGCGGCCAGCCCAGCAGAAAGTGTCTGCCGGGCGTCGTCCTAATAAGGAGGGCAAGCTGGGTACACACCAGCCGCCCCCTTCTCGTCAACCGAACCTGTGCAATGGGGAGATGGGCCCCCCGGCCCGTCTCCCCAGGTTCGGTTACGGAGGTTGTAGGAGACGGACATAATTCCGCCTCCTCCCACCGACTCTGCGTTGACGGAGAGGATCGCTCAGAGGATCCTCCTCGCGGATCCTCTCCGCCGCCTCCTTCTGCGAGATGACCTCCTCGCAGAAGGAGGCCACTGCATTCCATCTTGTTTCGCTGCCGAGCATGGCCTCAACCACGCTCGGCAGCGATAGATCGCTCCCCACCGCCGCAACCAGAGTACGACGCTGTGACTCCCACGCAGCACACTCAGATAGAGTATGCTGCGCGGTGTCTGTCCCAGCGCCGCACCCATGGCATGCGGCGGTCGGCTCCCTGCGTGCGATCTGGTGCAGGTACCAACCGAAGCACCCGTGCCCGGTCAGCACCTGCACCAGTCTAAACGTCAGGGAGCCCCACTCCCTGTTCATCCATTCCAGCAGGACCGGGCGGACGGCGTCAATGGTATATTTACCATAACGTGCGTCCGCCAGATCCTGCTGCCACCTCTCCACCTCGTCCCTCCGGACCCTCGCTCTCATTTCGTCTATTTCCCTGGGAGCTGGAGGCTCCCCTCGGCGTTTCTTAGCCGCCGTATAACGATATACGGCGGAAAGAACGTCCGCCTCCAGCTCCCAGGGAAGGGAGCCGGCGAGTACGATGGCCGCCGCTGAGGACACCGTCCTGTATCCTCGTATAGCCCTCTGCGCCACAATGCGCTGTGCGCTGCGCAACGTGCGAATATTGGCGGCGCAGAGGGCGTCCGCCCACAACGGTGCCCCGTAGACGGCCATCGACCGCACGACTCCCATATAAAGACGGCGGCAGCCGGCACCCGGCCCACCCTTATTGGGGAGTAGACGACTGAGTGCCGCTGCCGCCCCAGCTATACGCGGTCCGAGCCCCCTAAAGTGGGGCTCGAATCGCCAGCGTCCGTCCAGGGTGAGGCCCAGATATTTCATCTGGGCCCCAACCCTGATTCGAACGTCCTCCACCAATATGTGTGCCCCAGGAGGTGGCCCCCGCCGAGGCCCGTGAAATAATAGGGCCTCGGTTTTATCGAGGGCCACCCTGAGGCCCAACCGTCGGATGCGCCCAACCACGATGGTTATAGCGTCCGTGGCCAGGCGCATCAATGTACTCCACTCTCCTCCCTGGGCTACGACTAGGGTGTCGTCCGCATAACAAATAAGGCGCGCTCCTTGTGGGAGCGCGCTGCGGAGCACCCAGTCGTAGCCCAGATTCCACAAGAGTGGCCCAAGAGCCGACCCCTGCGGGACTCCACAAGGAGTTCCGCGCCGCACCATCCGACCTCTGCTGTCCACGTAGGCGACCTCCCTTCCCTCCAGGTATGCCTCCAACAGCCGCCGCAGGTACGGGGGCACTCCGAAAAATCGGAGCGCCTCCCGTATGACTCCATGCGGCAGGCTGTTGAAGGCGTTGGCGATGTCCAGGGACACCGCCAATAACCTCTCACCCTGGGAGGTCGCCTCCGTGGAGAGCGTCCTCAGGAGGCTCAGGGCGTCAATAGTTGAACGTCCCGACCGGAAGCCATACTGCGCATCCGACAGGTTTGGCCCCACTTCCTCCAGATGCTGGACGACCCGGGAGGCAGTTACTCTTTCGAGTAATTTCCCGGCGTCGTCCAGCAAAACAAGGGGCCGATACGCGGACGCGCAGTCCGGAGGGCGGCCCTCCTTTGCCATAAGGTAGAGCCGCCCTGTCTTCCAGGGCTTCGGGAACTGTCCGACCGCAAAACAGCGGTCGAACAGCTCCCGAAGCCACCCCCCGAGGTGGTCCAGCGAGAGGGACAGCACTCGACCCGGAACTCCGTCAGGGCCGGGTGCCGTCCGCCCACTGCGGAGGCGCACGACCGCTCTCCCCATTTCCTCCTCCGTCACTGGAGGAGGAATGCCGAGCACCCCCACCGTATATGCGAGGGGAGGAGGCATGGAAGGAGGAAGGAGTGCCGGAGGGTCTGGGAACAATTCTTCGACGACCCTCTCAGCTACCTCCGGCTGGAGAGTCTCTATCACTGGTGGAGCCCAGCCGCGAAATTTCTTTCGGACCGCCCGGTATGGCCGTCCCCATGGATCACTCTCCAGCGTCTGGAGGAGCTCCTTCCACGCCTCCTCCTTGGCCCGGCTGATGGCGATCTGCAGACTCTTCTTCTTCTGCCGGTATTCGCTATACAGCCGGGCCTCCTCGTCAGGGTCCCTGTGGCTTCTACGACGGCTGCGCCCGAACAACCGCCGGGCCGCGGAGCAGGCCGCACGGAGATCTGCGATCTCCGGTGACCACCAGTACACCGCCCTTCTAACTGGGCGGTGTACGCTCCGCGGCATCGACGCGTCGCATACCTCCGTGAGAGCATCACGAAGGCGGGCTGCGAACGCGTCGATATTCACCCCTGTCGGGGGGGGTAGGGCCCAGGCCTGAACTATGGCCGCCTCCTCCGCTATCTCTTGATCGAGGCGGCCAAGTGCCCAGCGGGGGAACTTCGCACCCCTCTGGGGGCGGGTTATCAGCTGATTGTGGGAGGTGGAGACCACAAACCTGATATATCGATGGTCCGACAAGGTCTCCACCTCCTCTTCAACCCTCCACCCCCAGACACGGCGCGCGACCGACGGGGTAGCAAACGTTACATCGACGATAGACCCCCCGTCGCGCCGCACGCACGTGAGAGCGTTCCCACGGTTGAGGAGGGAGAGTTCGAGCTCGGCGGCCCACTCCTCAACAGCCCGTCCCCTCGGGTCCGTGACCGCCGCTCCCCACGTTCTCGACTTGGCGTTGAGATCGCCAAGCAGGACGATGGGAAGCGGCGACAGCCGCCTCACGACCGGCCCCAGGCAGTCCAAGAAAGACTCGAACTCCACCAAGGGCCGGTTCGGGGAGAAATAGACCCCGAGGGTCGCGAGACCCCGTGAGGCAATCGCAACGAATCCAAGGCCCCTCTCCTTAACAGAGAGGGGCAGTCCCCCCCCAGACACAACAGCCACGGAACCAACCACGTCTCCGGCCCAGTGAGGCTGTTCCGGGACGCAGTATGGCTCCGCGACCACAGCAATATCTATATTCCACTCTGCCACTGCTTGTAGGAGTAGGTCCTGTGCAGCAGCAGAGTGGTTCAGGTTCCCTTGGAGGTAGTTGCTATGGATGTAGTCCATTACTGATCCATAGCAGCTACCTCCGCGCGTCCCTCTCTGAGAAGGGGAACTTTCCCTTTTACAAGGGGAGGCCTACATACAGCCCCCCCCATCAAGTGTTCCGCTGGCTTCCCGGCATCCGCGCAGACGCCGCACCGCGGCTTTTCCGCTGTGCAGGCATCCGCGCGGTGTCCTTCATTCCCGCAGCGGAAGCAAGCTGTCTCCCTCACAACTGTCGACGTGCACATCGGTCGTGTGTGGCCCAAGCCCATGCAACGGTAGCACCGCAAGGGTCTACCCTCCAGCAACTGGACTCGGGCCGCACTCCAGCCGATTAGGAGTCGGCCAACCCCTACTAACTTCCGTGCGGCGTCGAGTGGGAGGGATACAAACATCGAGCTAGAGCCCCCCGGTCGAGTACGGAGCTGACCCGCCCTCATCTGGGTCAGTTCACATTCGCCCGCTTTAGCCACAGCCTCCACGGCCTCCTCCCACGACACCGAGTCGTCGATCCCGACGACCCGAATGTCCGCCCTTCTAACAGGCCGGACGACCGTGGCCAGGCCCTCTAACGCCACCCTTACACCGGTCGCCAGGCGGTCTGCCTGCTCCGCGGCCAATGAGCCAGTGACCTCGATGACCTTAGCCCCCGTGGCACTTGAGCGCACTCGGAGGCTGGAGATGCCACATTCACTCAGTGACACCTCCAACCTTGCTTTTAGGAGGGCGTCCCTATAGTTTACCCCCCTCTCGACTGCTTCCGGCCGCAGTGTCACCACTACGGCAGCCGTGCGAGGGGAAGCGAGCCTTTGCTTTTTCCTCTTCTTCTTCCCCTTTTTCTTCTGTTTGGCCCCAGGTGGATTGGGGCCGCCATTCTTGCTTGCAGCCGTCGCCGTTGCCGCAAAAGGGGTTGCCGCAGGGGACGCCGAGGGGGGCATATTTTTCTTTCTTTTCCCCCGTCGCGCCACAGTGGACCATTCTCGCTCCTCCGGCTCCACAGGAGTCGGAACGGGAGATGGGTCAGGAGTGGGGCAGGAGACTGAAGCCACAGTTTTGGTGGGGGGCATCTTTTTGGTTCCTGCAGCAACTCTTGTTGCTGCAGGTCTGGGAGCCCCCTGCCGTCGATCAGCCGCTAGCGGCGGCCTGATTATCGTCTTGGGTAGGAGACGATCCTCCAACCCTTCCAATCTTGCATTGAGCATTCCCCCGAATGATGTTTGCAGGGAATGCTCGAGCCTACTGACGGCCGCTGCCAAGGCATCTTCCCATTTTCGCGGTTGTTGTTGCACAGGTGGTGGTGTAGGAGGAGGAGGAGGAGGAGGAGGTGGCGGCATGGCTTTCTTCTCGTTCGACTGCCGCCGCCAAGCGAGGACCTCCGCCTTCAATTCCTCTACCTGGCGACGGAGGTTACGGGTCTCACGCCTAAGCTTCTCGGTCTCCTCTGACTCCGTTCGCGTCGTCAGGGTTTCGACCACATCCTGCAGGGAGTGAGCCGCAGCTTTGAGCGACTTAACATAACCCCCCTTGAGGTTGCGGGAAGTCAGGGCAACATCCAGGATGGTGTCGACCTGTTTTTCAGCTAGAGCCTTCAGCCGGTCGTGGTCCATTGCCCAGGTGTTTCGGACCCGTGCCCCGATGGTTTGGGTCTCATCCTCTTGCGCACTTTCGTCCGTTCCTGACCGGTACTCACGATCTGTGAGTGCACGATCGTATGAACCGTCCGCCTCCCCCAGAAGAGGCCGCCTAGTGGTGGCCGAGCGTGTGCGATCGCGCGGTTTACCTCTCTTAGAAGTATGCACCTTTGGTGGTGTCTCTACGCCAGCCCTGCCATCCGACTCTGGTAATCCACCTTCATGGGGGCGCTTTTTGGTCCTGGAAGCGCTACTGTTGCTCACAGAACGCCGAGCATATGGGAGGTCCCCCATATCGCCTGCAACATCTGAATCCGTTGTCATCGCCGTGGTCGTCTTGTTCGATCGATTGCACAAAATTTTGCCCCCCCCAGAGAACGCGGGGCTGCCCGAGCCCGAGGGCTCGGGGAGGGATTCTCCATCTGCTGAGCAGACGGTACCCTCCTGGGGTAGTTCGTTTGGTAATATTGTGCTTTCCATATTTAAAGGAGAAGAAGAGTCCGTGAGAAAAGCCAAGTCCGTCGTTCCGGGGAAATCATCCGTGTCGTCCGTTAAGTCGTAAACCATTGTTGGCGCCATAGTCGTCGTACGAAGTTTGTTACACAAAATTGTGCCCCCCCCAGAGAACGAGGGGCTGCCCGAGCGCAAAGGCTCGGGGAGGGATTCTCCACCCGCGGAGCGGGTGGTACCCTCCTGGGGTAATGATATTTTAGATTTTGTGCTGTCCATGTTGGTTATCGTCGGAATCCTAAAGCAAGCGTGGGTCAACAACAAAGGAGGAGATCGAGGTCCAGAGACAGCGCAAGGGTCAAAGAGTAAGGGGGAGATCAATGTCCATAAGAAAGCAAGGGTCTGCATGAGAGGAGAAGATCGGGGTCCATAATATTGCAAGAATCAGTAAAGAAGATGGATACAATGTCCGTGAGACATAAAAGAGGGGTCGTGCCAGAGATTAGCCGCCGACCGAGAAGCGGTCGACGTTGCCCGGGGTGCGCCACATGGAGGCTCTCTGACGTGCACCCCAAATTTCCCGATCTGACTAAGCTAAGGTAAACTAAGCTAACTATTATTTCATACATATATAAATTCGTGAAACATATACGTGTACCAAGCATGTATGTTTCACGAACTCATACATGTATCTTGAATCTGACTACTAAGTTAGTATAAGCTAACTCCATTCGAAAAAGGGATTAAAAAAAAACAACCCCAACCACTATGTGTATCTACATGTGTGTATGCTCTCGTGTGTGGGGTGATCGGTGTTGTGTTGTAAAAACTAGTGTTTGAAAATTAATTCAGTGTCACTGTAGTCGCGCAAGCAACGTGCTCAAGGGCTCTATTCCGGAGGATCGGACCTCGGCTTGAGCTGCTGCCGAGTGGGGTCTAGACGAGTGTGCTGGAGCAAAATTCACAGTCAAGCCGCGGTGGCGCGATCTGTGATTACGCGGACGTGGGCGCGTATACGCTCTGTTTCGAGGGACGGAAGAGTACTGGAAGTTAGCTGCCGTTATTTTTTCGGAAGGATCTGTAAAAATATATAGCGGACGTCTTTTGTAACGCGGCGCATCGGGTACGGTGTTGTAAGTCGCTGCGTATACCACTAACGGACTGGGATGATTCGCGGCTTTTTCAAAATAGCTACTAGTGAGTGTCCTAACGTACTCCCAGAAGGCATGGCGAGGCACGGGGTGGAGTATCGGCATGATTTCGTAATTAGTCGTACGACGACAACCGAGAAGGCTTGAACTGTGAATACTTTTGTTAGCGAGATACCACTAGGTGCGGCGTAATGGTGTGGTCGCCGACCTACTTTTTATCGAACTGACTAGAGTTTCCTTATCCAACTGACTGTATTGTAGGCCGAACAGGCCACTTCAGCTTCACTGGACTACATCGTCGACCTACGCAACAGTTGTGTTTTATATGGAATTATCTGTGCCCGCAACTACATCCGCTTGGAAAATCAATTGTAAACAAGGTGATTAACAAAATCATAGATAAATAGGTGTATTAAAACTCAAAGTCGATGATTTGACTGGCCTCATCACCCTTTGTGAACAATTTTGTTCTTGGAGACATAACGTTGCACTGCAATGTCTACTCATTGCTCACACTGTGAATGTATAATTCTAACTTTAGATTTACGTATTTTGCTTCTCCTTTGTGTTTTTTTATAATTAAGATAAACATTTATACGTGTGTGGTATATATGTAAAACACAGAAGGTTAAATCCAATAGATAAATTGTAAGTGTTTTGAGTTAGTAAAAAATCTTAGAAATTAATAAATTATTTAATAATGCATACATACATTATATTTTACATCAAAATTGTAATTTTATATTACATAATTTGTTATAGTTCTAGTTTTTTAATAAATCTGACATTTAAAAAAAACTTATTCTGATAACGCTCTCTGTTGATCGTACTGATCATGAGGTCTACATTCATTTATATGGAGCTTAAACCATTATGGTTTTGGTTTACTAGAAATCTATCATGGCAGAGACATGTTTATGATTTAACAGACAAAGCCTTACGAGCTTTTAATATATTGAATTCCATTGCCAGAATTAATTGGGGAGCTGATCCAAAAATATTACTTATGTTGTACAAATCCATTGTTCGTTCCCATTTTGAATACAGCTTTTATTATTATGCTTCAAATTCTGTCTTAATAAATAAACTGGAGACAATTCAAAATAGAAATCTTCGTTTAATCAGAGAGGCTATGAAGACCACCTCTATCATTTCAATGCAGGTTGAATGCAACATCCCTCCATTACATATTAGATTTAAATATTTAAATTTCAAATTCATTTTAAAACTTCACTCCTATGATAATCATCCTCTTTTGACTAAATTAAATAATACCATATTTTTGCCTTCGTCCCCTCTATCCTCTAAATATGCTTACATTCTAATTGACTATACTGAAACATCAACATACATTAAAAGAAATAATATACATTGATAATATACGTTGGGCCTGTTATTGTCGAACATTTGAAAGCAATTTTTTTTCAACAGATGTAATAGAAATAGGCCATAATCTAAAAACAAAACAGGATGTTTATGAAAAGCTTTCATGTTGGAAAGATTACCAGATTATATACACGGATGAATCGAAGAGTGGTGATGGAGTATCAGCTGCATATTATCACATAGACAAAAAGTATGGTCGAGGGTTTCGTTTACCTGATATATATATACAGTTTACTCGGCTGAGGCCATAGCGATTTTGCAAGCTTTGAAATATATTAAAAATGACGTAATGTGTTCGAATAATTCACGTTTTATTATTGCGTCCGATAGCATGTCTGTCTTGTAGGCCTTGAAACGTCCCGGCTTCAATAATGCAAATCATCTCCTTTTTGAAATAAAAGAGATCCTAGTAAATGTATCAGCATTTAAACAAATTAAAATTATTTGGACTCCAGCGCACATAGCTGTGACAGGTAACGAGAATACAGATTATCTTGCCCAATTAACGAATACTGTGGGTGGTAGCACTCAAAATATATCATGTGTGTGGCAAGATTTGGTACCTACCTGAATATCGTATTGAAATTAATTAAAAATGGTTTAAAGAGAGAAATGAAATAATTCAGACAAAAGGAACGTGGTATGCCAGTATTAATCAGGTGGTGGGCAAAAAACTTACAATAATAAATATCTATCGAGAAAGTTTTATACACAAATTATGAGACTCAGATTTGGACATTGTCGTTTTAATGCTCATTTATATCGCATGAATATAATTTCTTCGCCTAAGTGCACTGAATGCAGTATTCAAGAAGATCAGACATTAAAACATATCTTCTTCATATATTTTGCTTTTAATATATTTATTTATTTAATCTTTATTGTACACCCTTACAAATAAACACTATAAAACACTTATGTGATCAGTACAAAGGGTGGCCTTATTGCTAATAGCAATCTCTTCCAGGTAACCTTTGGATGGATATGTTTCATGGAGTGGAATAGGGGGTATTTAGGGTGTACAAATAAACAAAACTAGTAAATACCACATAATTAGCAGTACATACACCGTTACATGCATATATAAATATGTAATACAATAATATACAATATATAATAGACTACATAATCTTAATAATACATAGATATTAAACATTACAAAGTATAGTTATACATATATACACAAAAGCGAAATGTTAAATTGACAAATAGTACTTTTTGACCGAGTTTTTAAATATGCCCATCGTGTGCGCCAATCTCATTCTATGGGCATTCCATAATTGGCCAGCCCGAACTGTGAAGGACTTTGCACGAAAATTAGTGGAATGAATTCACGAATTAATTTCGTTAACAACTAATAAGGTACACACGTATTGCTTTTACTACATTTAATTTGTAGTCCGGTGAAACTGTAACGGCCTTAACAAGCCAACAATGTAGTTAGTTCGAAAAAAAAACTATATTTAAATGTTTTGTCTGACCACTTATAAATTAAGAAATCGATTATAGATTGTAAAGAAAATTATCAGCGCCTTTGTAAAAAAAATTAAATAAAAATAAATGACATTCAATTGCTTGAATTTGGAATTTTATCTTTACGTCGCCATTTTTTGACTCGAAATAGAGATACAGTATTTTTGGATGCACTCAATGGATGGTGTCCACAACAAAGACCAGATTACTTCGCAATATTCTATAATTAAAGCTTATTTGACGCATAATGGAAATTATTTGGATAATCCGAATAGACCCAATAATCGACTCGGATTTCAAATGAAATTATTCAGTTCGATTCGTTATCGAATAATTAGTTAATTCGAATATTCGCACACCTCTATTTATTTTGTGTTTGTTGAATTAGCAAGTTTTTATTCAAAAATTTCATTCCAGGTCTGCATTATTCCGAATTTTTGATTTGTAATCTATACATACGAGTATAATAAAAATGAAGTGTCTATATGTAATATCAAACTAACGACTTTTTACTGATTGAATATGAACGTATAAACTAAATATTAAATACAATTTTTAAAATTTTTGTCTGTCGGTCTGTTTGTTCCGGGTAATCTCCGAAACGGCTGGACCGATTATGACAAAAATTTCATTGACGGATAGTTAACATTACAGCGGGTGAGATAGGCTACTTTATTATATACTAGCTTTCATACGTGGCTTCGTCTGTAGTACTATTTTCAAAACGATCAGACCTATTTTCACTGGACTTTCACTGCCAGATAACTAAAGTTATAAGAAGTAATTAAAGTTTTTTTTATTTTGGACTAGCCGTGACTTCGTTTGCACTACTATCTCCAAAATTTTGAACACTCGCGACTTCATCCGTATGTAATATCCGAAAGGATTAGACCGATTTTTCACGGGCAGATAAAAGACGTTATAAAAACTAACCCAGGCTGCTTAATTTTATACTAACTGTCACCCGAGATATCATACGCATCAAATTTAGCAAAAATATGTTGTTCACTGTTAACATGCTTGTGAAGCGTGCGTTGTACTGGACTCCAAGAATCAATATAATCGAAATTCATATATTTGTATGTATGTAATTTGAATTATATTATTTTTTTGGTAAATTTGGCAGCCATTTTATTTTATTAACCTTACTTGCGTCTACATAACTTAGCAATCATAGCAACGCATAAGAATTCTATATATGTGTGAACTTTTAAATGGCTTTATTTATGTTATTACTCCTTTATCTGTTCTTTTGTTAGTTGTAAGATCACCTACTATTTTAAAATAAAATAAAATAAATAAGAATACTGAGTCGAATTTAATGAGCACTATTTAATCGTTAAATATTAAAACAGATAGATATAGAGTTTTATGTCTTGATAGATATACAATGCAAAATTTTTAGCCTTTAACCCTTTTTATATTTTAATTAAAAAATAAATTATCCACTCACTATTCATAACTTAACATTATAATTAACAGTAATTTTGAAGATAGAAGTGGTCTTTCTAATAAATATTAGACCAGAAATGTATTATTACTTTCAGAGTTACATAATACATTTTTTTACGAAACGAACAAGCGGTTACTTTTTGTATGGTCGCAAGAACTTAGCTATATTGACAATATGGACTTATTATATCTACACAACACCAATCACACGTGCACATACATACATGTAGGTATACATAGTGTTTGAGTTTATTTATTTATTTTTTTATCCCTTTTTCGAACGAAGTTAACTTAGATTAACTTAGTAGTCAGATTCAAGATACATGTATGAGTTCGTGAAATATACATGCTTGGTACACGTGTATGTTTCACGAATTTATATATGTATGAAATAGTCGTTAGCCCAAGCTTAGTTAGACTCGGGATATTCGGTGACAGCCCAAGCCGAGGCGCGCCGTGCCACCTTTTTTTTTTTTTTTTTTTTTTCGAACTGACCTACACTGTTGACCCGGAGGCCGCTACAGATTTACCGGACTACTAAGGGGAGCGCTTATGGCACTCACCCGATTTATTTCAGGCAACTAGCTCAAGGGCACACGGTGCGCCTCGGCTTGGGCTGTCGCCGAATGCCCCGATCTAACTAAGCTAGCTAAGCTATGCTATCTCATACGATATGAATTCGTGAAAAATGCATGTGTAACCATGCATGTTTCACGAACGCATATGTATATTTTGTGTCTGACTACTCTAAGTGTGTGACCTAATTCAGTCCGAAAAGGGCAAAAAAACAGCCCACCACCATGTGTGCCTATGTGTGCACGTGTGTGGGGTGATATGTGTAAGTGTAAAAACTAATGTGTGTAACTGTATCACGCAAATAACACCTCGAGGGCTCCACTCCGGGGGACGACCTAGGCTCGAGATGCTACGAGAGAGACGCGACATGTGTGCGGGATCGAATCTTCAACCCCCACTCACGGCGGTGTGAGCAGAGAGAGTCGCGGGCGTGGGCGCAAACACGCAGCATTAAGAGGTGATCGAGACTAAAAGTGAAACGGCGACGGCGCCGTAATTAAACTAAGCAATCATCCGGATTGCCCCTAATGGTTCGGTTTATTAGGGAGAGATAGACATAAATACGCGGATTTATTCCATCTATATCTGAAATAAAATTATTTGACTGACTCGCGCGCGAGGCGCTGAAGTGTGGCCGCGATGCCAGGAAAGCTCGAGATAGCGTTAAGCAAACCGAGGTTCTGACTATTATTGATCATTGCGTTGAATGCAATGATTTCGTCAATTTCGTGGACAATAAGGAGTTGGGCGATCCAGTCTATACCGGCTAGGGAAAAGGAAACAAGGTTCGCCTGAGCGGGCTTACCCTGCTGTGGTCGGGGCTGGGAATAGGACATGGGCTTGGCTGCCCACGGGGCCTGAGGGGCCCGCGAGGGCCGGGACGGCGCATAAGGCGCAGGAGCAGGTGATTTAGGGAGCTGGGATATGGGTTTAGGAACCCAAGGGGTCTGAGGGGGCCGAGCAGGCCGGGGGGGCACGTAAGGTGCAGGTGCGGGCGCTGCCGGTGCACGAGAAGCGCCCGGCAGGCTCGGGAAGGCCTCTGTGGACATCACAGGCGGAGGCGGAGGACGGGAGGAGGTGGCGGGTGCCCTAGCTGGGGAACCCTGCCTACGGAGTCGGGGGCGCTTTGTGCGCGGTGCTCGGGGACAGCCGCGATAATTCGCGGGATGACCCGATGCACCGCACAAAACACAGCTAGGAGGCTCGGGTGAGGATAGAGTGCGAGGACACTCCCTAGTGGAGTGATCGCCGAGGCACTTTACACACCTGGGACGCAGGTGGCAGTTTCGTGCGGAGTGACCGTACACCTGACAGTTGTGACACTGTGAGGGAACGAACTGTTTGCGCGGGGGCTCGACTGTGACGCCGGTGAGGCCGCACAGGGAGGACAGGGTTGATATGGCTTTACCTTCCCTGGAGCGGTCCAAAATGACCAACACCAGGTTGTAGGGGGCCTTCGTGCGAGGGTGGTACATGCGATGTACCTCTCGGACTGGATAGTTTGACGACTTAAGGTCGTTGGAGATATCCTCGATTGATAGTTCAATCGGGACCCTACGGAGGACAACTCGGAGGAGACGCTCGTCCTCGAGAGCATGGGTGAAGTACCCGTACTTCGCTTCCCTAAGGAAGGAAGTTAGGCGACGGTGGTCGCCGATGGTCGGCACCTTAACCTGGATTCCAGTGGACATGTTAAGGGCGGAGGTGTAAGCGATCTTCCTCGAGTTGAGGCTCGAGGAGATAGCGACCCAAGACGACTTGTCTTGAATCGTAACAGGTGGCGGTGGGCGGGGCTTCTTCGCTGAGGCTGCGGAACCCGCGGCTTGAGCGAGCGAGAGGTCGGAGGGGGCGTGGCTTAAGGCCGGCGTCTTGTTGACGCATAGAGCGGGTTCCGTCTGTACGGACCCGGTGGGTGAGGCAGGACGGGACAGACCGGCTTTCCGGCGGTATGAGACGGTTATGAAACCGTTCTTAGCGGACTCGACAACGGGTACGGACGCGTCTACGTCCATATCCGAGTCTGGAAGAGGGCTTGAGACAAATGACGCGACATTACAATCTGGAGAAAGTGGCGAAAACGAATTCGCCACTGGAATGTCGATATGAGGGGGTGATGCGGTCGGAGCCTTCTCCTTCCGCGACTTAGATTTTAGCTTGGATCCCTTGGGTTTGGGTGTGACTGGGGAGCGCGAGCGACTGGAGTCACTGGCTGCGGAGTCCTCAGGCTCTAAGCGTGAGGGAAGAAACTTCCTACAGGCTTCCCGGTAGATATCCGGGTGCTCGGTCTTGATGGCTGCAAACAACGCTTCATCGGCAGCTGAAAACTCCATTATGGAGGAATATAATGAGCCGAACGGGATGAGACTAACCTCCCTGCCAGAGGGGCAGGGGGGTGCGCCTGTTTGAATTTAACGGACAACCGTGTCCGGACCAAGAGAGCTGCGGGCAAAGTGCAATGCCTCACAGGGACCTACGAAGCCTAGGGGGAGTTCCCTAACACTTCTTTCTTCGAACTTTTTTCTTCTATCTTCAGTACGACGCTCAGCACACGGCGCAACACGACGAACGACGAACTGCACGACGACACGACGCGCTGCCCGACGACTCGATGCACTGCACTCTGTGTGCTCGGCTCGCACCGAAAAGTGCGGTTTAATTGGTACACTAACGGAGGTGCACCGGCGCTCTGAAAAGAGCGTTACGATTGACAATAGCCGATCGAACACACAATACTACCGAGAGTATCACGAACTAATTCGATAACTACGTAAAAGTTATCGAACGATCTGACCGTTAAGAGCTGCGAGAGAGCGCACGTGCGTCCCCGACCGCGGCTCGAATTGGACTCCCGTGTCACCTTGTGCTGGTTGCCCATATAATATCGGGTGAGTGCCATAAGCGCTCCCCTTGGAAGTCCGGTGAAACTGTGGAGGCCTTGCCAGGTCGACAGAGTGGTCAGTTCGAAAAAAAATAAAAAAATATTATATCTATATAATAACAGTTTTGAGAGATACGGTATAGCTTGAAATTTTCATGAACTTCTTATATATGGTAGTATTTACTTATTTAATATAAACGTTATATGTTAGAGTAAGCGGCGTACAAAAAAATATTTTTAATAGGGCATTTCTGTAATTTTACTTCTTCTTACAATGTTAAATACCTTTAATACAATTATTAAAAAAAAATGCATGCGGAGCTGCGGGCAACAGCTAGTTACTTATATTGACAACTTCAGAATTGGCAGTATGGATGAACTCCTTCGCCTGTCCTGTTGGACGAATATTAGTACTACTACTAGCATTATGGTTTTGGACAATTCGGAGGTTATAAATAACATTCAGTTGATCGAGGTCATAGATTAGATCGAGGTTTTATTTTTACTTTTACAAGAATATAAAAATGGTGTTGATATTTTTAAGAAAAAAAAAGGTGAAGAAGCCTAACCCAAAGAAATAATGTTGTTGTACAGATTACCTTGAATGCTCGTATTGGTATGATAAATGATTTCATAATTGTAATCTATTAACACTTGATAACTCCTGTAGATATTAATTTTTATTGTTGATTTATTCTTATATAATATATACAACGTAATGGTTATAAGTGATAAGGCAATTTATAACTAAATTTTGTGGTATTATCAACAGTGGGGATGTTCTGAATTTATTACTGTATCACTTTAAACAATGACCGAGTTAACTGGAAATCTACGAGAATTGCTTGGGAAGATTGCTAAAGAAAATAATTTTTCTAACTACGATATGAATGTTAAACCCATTTCTAGTGGCGGAGCAAACTACTCCTCACAACTCTTTCTGGCTACGATTTCGAATGACGACAGGGAATTGAAGCTCTTCGCTAAAGTTATCATCATGGGAGAAAAGATACGGTCCCAAGGGTTAGAAAATATGTTTGATATAGAACCTTATGTTTATACCGAACTAATGAAATTCTATCGGCAGCTGGAAGAGAAGCACAATGTGCCCCAAGAGCACAGACTTGAGTTCCCCAAATTCTATGGGTATGACTCAACTCGTGGACAGGAGGCTTTATTACTCGAAGACTTGACTGCCCAAGGTTATATTGTCTACGATAGGTTTAAATCAGTAGAGTGGCCATACGCCTGCAAAGCTATAGAAGAATTGGCAAAATTTCATGCTTTATCTTTTGCTTTTCAAGAAGAATATCCTGAAGAATTCAATAAAGCACAGGAAATCTTTGTAAATCCTATAGAAAATCAAGAACATGGAAAAACTATTTTTCAAACTTACATTGAAACAGCACTTGCAGTAGTCAAGGAAGTGAACAACAGTGGGTTGGTTGATTTTATTTCAAAACCAAATATGATGTTTGAATTCATCGAATATCTGAAACCATTGCGATGCACTGTTCTGGCACACGGCGACTACAGGGTCAGCAATCTCATGCATAAAATGGATCACGTAAGCATAATTTCTTTAAATAAAAAACTTAAAATAATAAATCCCTAAATGTACTTTGAATATATTTTGAATATCGGTTACACTTTTTTATAAACAAAAGGTAATGTTTTTGTGTTTCTCTATATGTTAGTGTCCTCATAACTCTTAAACCTCAGAACCGACTATGAATGAATGAATATTTTATGGTGGTTTTTACTTAGTGAACTTAATACTACAAGGTATTTTCTGCCATCTAAGGAGTGATATTGTGGAGAGGAGAAAAAATTGTATGTAGTGCAAGTATTAAAAAAAATAATGTGCATAGCACTGAGGTATAGTTATATTAATATTAATGTATAAGTATATTTGAAATCATTGTTTATTCTCTGATCAGGTTGTATTATATTATTATTTCCATACAATAAGTTATAAGGTTGAAAATTAATTATGTACACTCCTATTAAATTATGTTTCTATAATTCCTATATTAATGAATATTAGGTGATATAGTACAGTACAGGAATGACATCATTTAGACATCATAATTTAACATCAGATGTGATTATGGAGAAACACTAAGACAATGTAATAAAAGAATACATATTACAAAAAGTCCTTTGTACTATAATACTAACTTCTATATTGAATTTACAATGTCCGTTTTTATGTGACTATGTGACTTATAAATAACAAAATGTGACGTTCAAAATGTGGATCTTAATGGAGTTGCGGCCAACATAATAAATAAATAATTTCTTAACCATAATTATATTATATATTTATCTAGGTAGTAATTTACAAATAGTCCATCAAAAAGATCACAATACTTTTAAATATTTATACTTATTATATTTTTACAGGAAGGCCACTATCATTTCAAAATTTTAGACTACCAGGGGATGAAAGCTGGTAATCCGGTCTCAGATTTACTGTTTTTCATCTTCACTGGAACCGATGAGGAGTTCCGAGCTAAATACTATCAACCACTCCTCGATTATTACTACTGTCAACTGAGCCTGGCGATGCAGAGGCTGGGACTCAAACCAAATGATATATATTCTCGAGATGATTTCGAAGCCGAACTGCAAATGGTAATTACAGATACAAAATACGAGATTCAATGTCCGCAAGTTCGAATCTTGAGAAATATTCTTTTTACACCACTATAAGTGGAAGGAATATAAAATTTGTGGTGTTTGAAATTGCTTATATGAAATGGGTTGACATGTTGGTTAGGCCAGTACCTTTCTTATAGATGACACCATTAGCCCAACTGTGGGACACCTAAGGCTGACATTATTACTGTTACTATTGATTATCCAATGAATTTTTAATTAATGTTAATTTAAAAGTTATTGTGGTTCTTTTGTTAAAGAGCATAACTTTATAATAATTGCATTTTTTTTATTATATTGTATTACTTCAGCTGTGAGTATAAAGAAATACATCAAAAGCCTTAATTTTTAATTTATTGTAATACATTTAACTTCTTTCGAACTCAATGAAAATCAAAAGGACTTCTATTCAATTTAGGCCTCATTCATATAGAAGAACCGCCAAAAGCTCGATCTGGTTTCTGTTTTTAATATACCTATATTTAAAATACTTTTATATTACAATTGTTTTTAATGGATTCACAGAAAAATTACAGACATCAATCGCCATTGTTCACATACTGATCCACCCTACAATAGCATTTTGACACCAAATACCCACTTGACATGGCTTTTAAACTTACAGTCTAAGAAATCAGTAATATGCTTTTAGACTTTATTGTAAAACCTAACTATAACTAAACAACTGTTACTGGTCTTACTGAGTCTGAAACATGGGATGATAGTGTACAAGGTTCTTTCTAATAAGATATTAGACCATAAACTTACCTTAAGAGTTCCATATTGCAATTTCTTGCGAAACTGACATGCTATTATTTTTGTATAGTTACAAAAACGTAATTATATTGACAATATGGGCATATTATATGTATATAATAACATTTTTAAAACTTATTGTTAGATAATGTACAGGTTACAATTTTCACTACTTTCTTATATCTTCTCTTCTATTATTATTATTATTATTTATATATATATAATATATAATATATATATAAGCGGAATACCACTGACTGACTCATCACGATTTCTCCGAAACTGTATGTCCGATTGACTTGAAATTCACCACAGTTATTCCTTTTGCGACGTAGACGCTCACTAAGAACGGATTTTGGTTAAAACCTCTCCTAAATACATTTTTCAACTACAATTACATATTCTCCTACAGACACGGACAGTCCCTGACATTAAGCAACCGTTGTTATAGAAACCAATATTATACCCATTGCCATGGTAACAAGTTTATTTTTAGGGCTGTGCGAATAATGCTTGAACCGATTTGAATAAAATAATGATGTACTATCCGAGTTTCGAATAAAAAATTCGACTATTCGATTATCTTTAAAATATGGAAAAATTGTTAAACAAATAGTTATAGGAAAGGATACATTTTTCACTATTTTAATGATTCAAACTAAAAGAAATGTTAACATCGAAAAAAACTAAGTATTATTTAAAACTCAAGATGGAAATGCTTTTAAAAAAAATATTAATTTACTATGCAATTCAATTCTCCAAAAATAATATTAGTGAAAATATTTATTAAAAATTTACTTTCTTTCCTTTAAATCTAAATAAATTTATAGCATTTCAATTTTAACAAAATAGCCGAATTATTTTTTTCCAAAGAAATTTCAGTATTTCTATAATTTCATATTTTAACAGGTTTCTAATTTTTTGTGCTCTTATTTCTTATCACATACATAAAAATAATAATTTTAAATACGAAATTCAAAATTCGTAAACAACTATTAAGGTATACAAACATATAGCTTTTACTATATTAGAAGATTTTGTGTGGTCATTTATAAATTAAGAAATCGATTATAGTTCATAAAGTAAATTGTCAGTGCCGTTGAAAAAAACATGTTCAAATAAAAATAATTGACTACATTTCTTGAATTTGTAATTTTCACTTTTTTCCGCCACTTTTTAGCTAGAAATAGAAATACAGTATTCTTGAATGCACTCAACGACTGGTGTCGACTGTGATGTTGTTACTAGTTAGTTCTTATTATTCTATAGTTAATGCTTATTTGACGCATAGTTGAAATTATTTGAACCCTCCGAATTATTCGTATGAACAATTTGAATTTCGAATCGAATTATTCAGTTCGATTACAATATTCGCACACTCCTATTTATTTTGTGTTCATTGAATTAGTAAGTTTTTATTGAAAAATGTCATTTTACGTCAGTATTATTTTGATATTTTTATTTGTAATTTATACATATCATAAAAATGACGTATATGTAATATCAAAATAAAAACTTTTTAGTGACTGAATATGAAAGTGTGAAAGTTACTTATTGTAAATTTTTTTTTTTTTATTTTGTCGATTGATCTGTCTGTTTGTTCCGTGTAATCTCCGAAATGGTTTTACTGACTTTAACGGAAATGTTACTGGCAGAGATCTGAAATTACATGGAGTGATATAGGCTATATTATTTTAAACTAGCTGTTACTCGCGACTTCGACCGCAGTAGAATGTCCGAAACGGTTGGACTGATTTTCACGTGACTTTCACAGGCACATAGCTAAGGAGTAACCTAGGTTATTTTATTTTAGACTAGCTGTTACCTGCGACTTTTTCCTTCCCAATGTGGAATCTCCAAAACAATTTGAACAATTTTGACGGGACTCTCACTGCCATATAACTAAAGTAATGAGAACTAACTTGAGCTACTCTATTTTCAATTAGCTGTTACTCGCGATTTCATTCGTGTGGAATATGTGAAACAATTGGACCGGTTTTTACATGAATTTCACTTGCAGATAAGTGATGTTATAAAAACTTAGGCTATTTTATTTTAGACTAGCTTTCAGTCACAACTTCTTCCACGTGAAAATATGTTGTTTACTGTAAAAATGTGCGTAAGTCATGTGCTGTATTGGACTCTGAGAATTAACATAATTGTAATTCATATATTTGTATATATGTATGTAATTTGTCTTTTTGGTCAATTTGCCGGCCAGTTTGTATATTTCCCACGTTCGCGTCTACATAATTCATCAACCATAGCAACGTATAAGCATATTGCGTCGAATTCAATGAGCATTATTTTAATTCGTATACTCGTATATTAAAAACTGCTTACAGATAGATATTGAGTTTTTATCTTGATTTATATTCATGCAAAATTTTAAGACTTTAATTCTTGCTTCTTTTTAATTAGAAAAATAATTATCAACTCTTTGTTTACAATTCACCATTATAATTAATAGGTATTTTGAAAATAGAAAACGTTTTTTCAATATTAGACCAGACACGTATTACCATAACGGTTTCGTTATGAAATTTCTTGCTGAATAGCGAAGTGATCACTTTTTCTATGATCGCAAAAACTTAATTATATTGGTAATATGTATATAATAACATGTTTAAAATATATTTTAAAACTTGAAATTTTTATTACTTTCTTATACAGTGTAAGTGACCTCTGAGGTGGTTATGTAGAGAGTTAAAATTCTTAATATATTGTTGATGCTAAACCTCATCCGGCACACTATTAGAATTTACATATTTCAAGTAAACATTACATATCACAATAGGTGGCGTGCGTGTCGTACCTACAAATGTTTTGAAATAGCATTTCTGTATTTCTACCAGTTCTCACTATTTTATATTACTTTATTAAAATTTAAAAAACGCGTGCGAAGCTGCGGGCATCAGCTAGTATTGTATGTGAGCACTGAGATGGTTATATAGGGGGTTAAAGTTCCAAATATGTTACTAATGGTAAATTCCATTTCGCACTATTTACGTATTTAATGTACACGTTGTATTTTTACAGTAGGTGGCGTGCGTGTTGTACGTACAAATGTTTTTGAAAGAGCATTTCTGTAAAAACTGTTCTTCTCACAATTTTCCATTTCTTTAATACAATTTAAGAAAGGTGTGCGTAGCAGCGGGCAACAGTTAGTCCTCAATAGTGAGAATTGATGGTCAAAGTAGAAAGAAAATTATGATTTCTTGTTTGATAATTTGTTTTTCCGTTTCAGATATTACCTTACGGATTGTATGTAGGCTTGTGTATGTTGCCTCTAGTGATGATTGAAGAGGAAGACGCCCCAGTAATGGATAAAGACAAAGATATGTCGGCGTTAAAAGTCAGCAAAGTGGGGAAGTTGTATCTTGAGAGGATGGACGGGATTATCAACGATTATATCAAATGGAAAATTTTATGAATACTGTACGGAACGGCCCTTCGTGTTGTTTTCTTTCTTGTAACATTTTCTCGTTCGATAACACCAAGAATCGAAAATGCCAGTAATTTATTTTAGTTTATAGTTTTAAATAAAAAAATTAAAAGATTTTTTGTTTCTCCAGACTGGTCACCATAATTTTTATTAACCAATAAAGGATTTTTCGAAATATTATTTATAAACTATAAATCATTACGTTTTTTTATGGGGACCATCGTAGTCCGGTGAAACTGTAGTGGCCTTGCCAGACTAACAGTGTAGGTCAGTTCGAAAAACCAAAAAATTAGTATATTAGAACTATCAACGAAAAATTCCACATCGAACAGTTCTATGCCGATACGTTTAGTAATACTATTTCTTTTTTTTATACTTTATAGGTTAGCGTTTGACCACAATCTCATCTGATGTTAAATGATGATGTGGTCCATAATCGTAGTCACGCTAAACCTAGAGGGAGACTGGCTCTCAAGTGCAGCTACCGGACCACACCAACAGGTGCTTGGCGACAGATTTTCAACTTGAGGGTGGTAGCTAGCCAGGCGGACTTAAAAAAAGCCCTACCACCATGCTATGGTTTCATCACGATGTTTTCCCTCACCGAAAGCTCCGAGTCGGTTGCTAAGATACGAACCTACGTACTTCGACGCTGTGTCCGAACACACTGTCAACTGAGCCATCATCGCTTCAAAACTCTTCAAATGAATTCAAGTTCTGTCAAGAACTATTAAGGTAATGTATTATACATTTCTTGATAATCGTTTAAAATTACATATAACTGTGCAATATAATTTTATTTACATTATTCAAAATGCCGTCCCGCATTTTTAATAGATGCCCTTAACTCTTGAATGCATATTGTTGCCAGTTGTCTACATTGCACTTCCACTTAATTTTGTTCAAAAATCTGAGTGTATATACGAGTATTTCCAAAAGAATTTAAAGGCATTAGAAAATACATTCAGTGTAAAAGAAAAGTTGACATTATTTTTGGGCGGGGAAGTTATATAGTTTTTGATATTATTTTAAAATCGAGTTTCAAATTTTAAAACAACAATTATGCTTTTAAGGGTTTATCGACGCGGCTAGGCTTCAATCCCAGCACGCACCACATTCATATGTATTTCTGACGCTGCTTTAACCAGAGATGTTCGGAGAGACTTCAAAATCTAATTAGGCTTAGCGCAGACTTTCTGCTACAAATGTTGTCATATCTTGTAATCTAGTGGGTTTCAACCGGGACTAGAAATAGGCCAGTCTTCATGCCCGATGAAGTCAATACCACGAGCAGTCAACATTGTGTTTTTTTATGACCGATGTTGCATACCTAGATAGTTTCAATTAGTCGTAATATTTTCAACGCAGAGTAATTAAAAAATATAAAGACAGTTACTAACTAACTGGGACGAAGTCTAATCGAAAGCAAAGAAAAATTTACGAAAATGCTCGACAATCATTAAAATACAATACCAGGGGCAATCTCATTTAGCGGCGAATCGTCATGATACTGCTATTTAGAAAAGAGGTTATATGTCAGGTCTAAAATTACGGACAACAAAAAGGGGTTGTTTGTTGGAGAGACTTACAAATCGTTTTCTTTAACAGTAATAAACTATAAATATCGAAGTGTAAGAAATGAATATAAATCTTTATACATTTATCATGCTTACATTAGTATATAGTACTAATGCAAAGCCGAGGCGGGTCGCTAGTCCAAATATTTACTTCTAAAATTGAAATATAATTATTGAATGTGTGGTTGATGCTAATTCATTATCCTAGGAGCTAAGTATAATAGGTATATATACTTATATATTGCTAATGTGTAACTATCTGTCCGTTTGTTTGTTACATGTGCTACGATTAAATCTCGGAGACAGTCGTAATGAAATTTAGTGTATACATATAGCTTGGTACCAGAATGACATTGGGTACTATTGATACCGCTATTGAAAAACAAAAAGTGTACGTCCGCACATCAGAAGTTATTTCTTTGACATGAATACAAAAAAGGAAAGTTAATACACATTTTGATCGAGTTTAAAGTTGACCGATGAAATTAAATGTTATGAGCGAGAGTTTTCAATAAATAATATTAAATGTTATTAAAAATATTTCAAAATAAACTGTTTATCAAAAAATATACTACGGACATGGGTAATAACTACTATATATGTAATACTTGTATTTTATTCACAGATCATATCTTACAATATAATAAATACAATATTAATTCATAACATACAACAGTATCCCTTTGCATTTTCTTATACTCTATTCATTTTACGATTAGATTAAACGTACTTGAATTAATCAAACAGTAATGCTTTCTAGAGATTTCTACCCCTTATTTTATAATGTGTATAAACACACTACAGTACGAACGAGAATAGTGAAGTGACTATTATGGACATCGAAACGAATACTAACCTACAAGAGGTTTACAAACTACAACCAGAGAGTAGTATTGGGTTCAATGTAGATTAACTATGCAGATCGTTTTTTCTGTGATAATGTGTTGTATCTGCAAACTGCGATATAATTTATTCTGAATTATTAATCGTGGCGTAATTTATAAGTAAAAACAACACATTAAATTTAGATTGTCACGCTGAGTAGCATAATGGGTAATACATATAATCGCTTTGCGAAACGATAATAATTTTTACGAAATAAATTTATCAGTAAAGAAACATGAAATTAATATTTTGTTGGTTTTCCACAGTTTTCGATATTAGAAGACGCACCGTGACTTGCACCATATGACGCGTACCGATTTATATAAGCACGAGCGGTGCATACGGTTGGGTATTATTTCTAATGGCATGGTTTTTTTATTATTGTAGTAATAATTTATTGGTTTGCGTTTGACCACAATTTCATATGATGTTAAATGATGATGTGGTCTAAGATGGGAGTCACACTAAACCTAGAGGGAGACTGGCTTTCAAGTGCAGCTGCCAGAACACACCAACAGGTGCTTGACGACAGATTTTCAACTTGAGGGTGGTAGCTAGCCAGGCTGACTTAGAAAAAGTCCTACCACCATGAAAGTATAATTATTTTTGTACGATGTTGGTAATAATTATGAACGGGAAATTTTGTGAGGATGGCGTAGTCGGGTGAAACTGTAGAGGCCTGGTAAGCAAACAGTGTAGCCAGTTCGAAAAAAAAATAATTGTGAGGATAGATTGAGGTTTGTTACTCTACAGGACGTATTGTGATGAAACATTACATGAATATAGCTTATACATCTGAATAACATATAATACATTATAAAGGTATTGTTTAAATTTGACAAAATAGAACGGACAAATAAGTCGGCAAATATCCTGGCATTCGAGACCTATCTCGGTGTGCATTGCATAAAACGTCGGAATTACATAAAGATAATAAATAGTGTTATAATATTAGTGTTTGTTTGTTACACTTTTGACGTTCTATTTACTCAATCGATCATTTTTCATATACGTCCTCAGGGGTACAAGAAATGGCATAGTGTACCTATCAACGACAGAAAAGTACTGCGTTAACAGTAATTGAAACTTTGAAAAATAAACGTGAGTAAAGCCGCTAGACACGGGTAATTTAAGTATGAAAGTTGATATTGTTATTTGAACTTAGCGAAGTTCATTACTTTATGTACATTGCATAAAAATATGGGATGGTAAACAAATATTACTTCGAAGGCATTGTCTTTGAGGACTGTATTTTTGATGGTAAGCTTTCGATAGAGTCAACCATAATATTTTAATTTAAAAAGTAGCTTCCATTAACAGTTCCATTCCATTCCAGTAACACTGAGAATTTCAAGATGGTAAATACATGATTGCATTATTTAATTGACTCGCTCTTAGCGGTATGGAATATTGCAGTGTTGTATGGAACACTCATTATGAAATATATGTAAACAAAATAGTAAGGGTCCAAAGACGATTGCATTCAACGAATGATTGTATATGCCATACAATTTACACTTAGGTAAAAAACTTTTCACGTACCAATATTTTTATCTAAACTTTATATCCTAAAGGGTTACTTCATCTCGCTTTTCTGTACAAATTAATGAATGCAAGTGAACTAAAAAGTATAGTTAATATAACTGATTCTGTGAAGTTGCCTAGGGCTTCGTGTTTTAATATCCTTGCTACAAATGAGTACCGAACAAATTTAGGTTTTTTTAATTTTCGAACTGACTACACTGTTGACCTGGCAAGGCCTCTACAGTTTCACCGGATTATTAAGCAAATTTACACCTTTATTCTCCACTGTATATAATGTTATTGCATTACAATGCTAAGTCCAAAACCTAAGATCTATAGACATCTTCGCAGTCTCACCGAATATAAAGAGATATACTGAAATAAGTCTAAATAAGACAAGGAAAATAGATTCGTACATGTTGTAAACTAAGTAAGTAACTTTTAATTATGTTATTTGCTCTACCATGCTATAAGCAGTAAACACTGATAATTAAGATTTCACTTGTATAGAGTCATTCTTGCTAAATATACTATATTGTCCTAGTGTAACTCTTGATGGTATTTCGAATAAATAATTAAATATATATTAATTTCCTACAGAGGTTTTAATTTTTTTTGTATATGCGTGATGGTGGCGTGATATCTCCGAGTTTGACTCGTAAGTACTTTTTTTTAAAGAAAATATTACCTGTATTCACCTCCAATTTAAAACCGAAGTATGTATCCGCTCTTCCTGTATCTATCTGAGATATGGGATTGCGTTATATCTGAGATTGCTGATGTTAATTAAATAAATAATAAATTAATTAACTGTTCATTTGAGATTTTTAGGTACAAAAGATGAAAAAGCCTAAGCCAAGGAAATAGACTGCTTATATATATTATCTTGAATATCATAATCTTAGTGGCATGACAAGTTATTGAATAATTGTAATCTATTAACACCCGATAACCACTGTACATATTACCTTTTATTGTTGATTCATGCAAACATAATATATAAAAGGTAATGATTATAAGCAACAACGCAAGTTATAACGAAATTTTGTTGTATAACGACCTGTGGGGATATTCTGAATTTAAACAAGTACCGTATTAGTTTTAAAAATGGCCGACTTAACTGGAAGTCTAAGAGAATTGCTCGAGAAGATCGCCAAAGAAAATATTTTTTCTAACTACGATGTGAATATTAAACCCATTTCTAGTGGTGGAGCAAACTTCTCCTCACAACTCTTCCTGGCTACGATTTCGAGTGACGACAAGGAATTAAATCTCTTCGCTAAAGTAATCATTATGGGAGACAAGATACGGTCTCAAAATGTAGATAATATGTTCGACTTGGAACCTTTTGTTTATACCAAACTATTGAAATTTTATCGGCAATTGGAAGAGAAGCACGACGTGCCTCAAGAGCACAGGCTTGAGTTTCCCAAATTGTACGGGTACGACTCGACTCGTGGACAGGAGGCTTTAGTACTCGAGGACTTGACTGCTCAAGGTTATAGCGTCTACGATAGACTTAAATCGATAGAGTGGCCGTACGCCTGCAAAGCTATAAAAGAATTGGCAAAATTTCACGCTTTATCTTTTGCTTTTCAAGAAGAATATCCCGAGGAATTCGAGAAAGCGCAGATATTCCTCGTAAATCCTTTGGAAAAACAGGAAGAAGTAAAAGCTGTTTTTCAAGTTGTTGCTGAAACAGCACTATCAGTAGTCAAGGAAGCTAACAACAGTCGATTGGCTGATTTTATTTCAAAACCAGATTTGATGTTTGAGTTCACGGAATATCGGAAACCGTTGCGATGCACTGTTCTGGCGCACGGTGACTACAGGGTCAGCAATCTCATGCACAAAGTAGATAATGTAAGTATGAAGTAAAAGTTTTAAATCTTTCTCGAAATAAAAATCCCCAAAAAGTACTCCGAATATATTTATAGTATCTATTATCATTCTTTACATGGAAAAAGTAAAAATTTTCTGTCTGTCTGTTTACTAGTGTCTTTATAATTCTAAAACAACACAACCGATTTTGTATGAATAAATAATTTGTTGTACTTTTTACTCTGTACTTTGCTCTCTGGCGAGCTTAATGTTACAAGGCATATTCTTCCACCTAAGGAGCGGTATTGTGCCGAGAAAAAACTTATTGTATGTAGTGCAAATATTAAAAAAAAATAATAATAATTCGCTTAGTACTGGGGTATGTTCAAAAGTATATTAAAATTCATAAATACCAATATTAGGGTGCTTTTTTTTCGCATATTTTTTTTGCGGTCCGAAGGAAATTTTCGATAAAAATATAAAAAAAAAATTGCTTAAAAATTTGAGCCCTTCATATTAACCCTAAGTACTCCCCTAAAGCGTGAGTAGATTTCCCATACAAATGACATGTAAACTTTGATTATATATTTTTTTATTTTATAACTTGGCGGCTCTTTGTGCTATCATATCGTTCGAACTCGGAATTACCCAGTATTGATGAGCGTTCTTCAATAATGCTTATTGTAAGTACTTGCCGTTTTCAAAGCTAGTAGTTCGGTCGGTTCTCAAACCTTTACAGTATTATTACAAAAATATATAATTATTCGGATATTTTGGTTAAAAGATGACGTAGTTCTTAAAATAGTGACATATATTTTATATATCAACACCGTTTAAACCGTGACAGTTATTTTACGATATATAAAACAGTAAACATGGACGAAGATTTGAACTCATTAACGGACAATTCCTATTTTAAATGGGGAGCTAATTATGTGATGTTTGAAAAATATTAAATTAATATTTTTTTAAATTATTTCCCTTAATTTGCTTATAGCTAATTTATGTACGTGTTATTAGTATTTGCATTAATTGCAATAGCCAAATTATACTGCTGATATAAATTCTTCAGTAGTGACTTCCATTATATGGTGAATCAAAACCGTTTAGAACCACACGCTAAAATCCCTAACAGATGTTCGAGCACTGTGAACCAGGACAAGCGTACTGAAGTAATAAATCTCATTTGAACTACACGAACCCATCGATGCACCGACGAAATGCGATTACATCCATTATATTTTGATGTGTAAATATTATTTCAGTTTTCTTAGCCAAAGAGCGTACACATATTGTAAATTATGAGATGTAAGGATTGCTAAATATGACGTACTGAAAATAAATAACGCATAAATAAAGGCAATCGATGGTTTGTAAAAAACGAACAATAAAATAATATATATTAATAACATTAACGTCTATCAATACCTACTAGACAAGAAAATAGAAAAGAAAATCAGTTGACAAATAAAGAAGAAAATTGTACTGTACTATTTTATCTTTGCTTATTTACATCTAGTATATTGCTCTTACAGGAAGGCACCTATCATTTAAAAATTTTAGACTACCAGACGATGAAAGCCGGTAATCCAGTCGCAGACTTACTGTACTTCATCTTCATGGGAACCGACGAGGAGTTCCGTGCTAAACACTACCTACCACTCCTCGACCATTACTACTCTGAACTCAGCCTGTCGATGCGAAGGCTGGGACTCAAACCAAACAAGATATATTCCCGAGATGATTTCGAAGCCGAACTGCAAATGGTAAATACAGTTAGAAAATAAAATACGAGATGTGAACACACACATACAGGTTCGAAGCTCGAGAAATATTTTTGTAATGCCACTGTATATGCAAGGAATAGAATTTTGAATTGCTCGGTGTTTGAAATCGATTATACGTTGTGGGCTCACGTAGTGATTATGCCAATACCTTTCTTAGAGATAAACCCCATTAGCCTCGCAGTAGGACAGTTTCAATCTGACGTTTTTATTGTTACTAATGATTGTTCAATGAATTTTTAGTTAATGTTTTTAGGCCTTACGAAGGCGATGATCAAGTCAAAAAATGCCAGCAGTTTGGAATGTAACCCAATCCTCAAGATTAACCGAAACATATATATAGCACATATATAGATTTGCGACTTTCTTCTGCAACCTGATACTATTACCTAAAAATTGTTTGTTGCTGGTCTTACTCAGTCTGAAACATGGGATGAACAGTTTATTACAGTTTCTAGTATTTAAATCATGCTGATCTTTTATGAAATCCAGCTGTTCTAAATTTGTGTGGACATACATTAAATTATCAAGAATTTATTGACAGGGTAGAGATAAGTCGGTAAGATACCGAATTTTTGTGATAATATCTATTCAGAGGCCAGACCGACTGTTTGACTAGAGCTTAATATGAGTTTCATATTCAGTACTCATCTACAAAATTAATGTCTTAATTTATTTCAGTAAATTTGTAGCACATATTATACATACATTTTATCTTTCTGCACTCCTCCTCATGAACTTTAACTATGCCAAATCTCAAAGTCCTCCGTGAGCGTAATATACTTTAAAGGTGTGCAATTTTTTTTTGTTTGTTTTTTGTTGCGTCTTGTCAGAAAAAATGCTACCGAAGTTAGCGAGTAAGCTGGGGAAATGGCGAGGAAAACTGAGGAATGTTGGTTTCAAGGTTAATATAGAACTAAAACTGAATGCTTTGCGACTTCGGTGGTCAATCCAGTTTTTCTCCTATGGCCTTTTATGTATCCTTACTAGCCTACTCCCTTCCGGTAACTCGCTTCATTGATCATTCGTTAATTATTTGTGAAAAATAGGATAAACGCAGGGTGGATGAAATGTCGAAAGGTATCTGGGGTGCTTGTAACCCACAAATACCTCTGAAACATAAGATGTATAAAACTCTTATAAAACAAGTCATAGTGTATGCATTTGAGTGGTGGGCTACGAAAGAGATGGATGAGAGAAAACTTCACATGGCAGAGATGGAAGTGTGGTATTACTAGAATTGATCAGATTAAGAATGAGTATGTCAGAGGAAATTTGAAAATAGCACCCGTGGCAGGGAAGTTGAGGAGTGATGGGTTAGCATGGTATGGGCATGTCATGAGGGGAGATGAAAGCCATGCGACCAGAAACGTTTTAACTATGAAGGTAATCGGATATAGGAGTAGAGGAAGAGCGAAGAAGGTATGGATAGATTGTGTGGAAAATAATATGTGTATAAGAGGTGTGAATACTAAGATGACCTCTGACAAGGAAGACTAGAAAAGGGAAACATGATGCATCATATACTTAGGTGGGATTAGGGTAACATGATGAATGTATTACTGTTGCATTATTGGATATCCAGTGGTCGAAATTCGACCATAATTCGTTTTACTTTTAAACTTTAAAATTATAGAAGTTTTTTTATGTCCAAGAGTGTACACGTATTGTAGATTAAGAAACGTAAGGATCATGAAGTATGACGAACTGAGGGTTATTAGTAAATGCTATAGGAAAAAAAGTATTTCCAAATGTTTTTTTTATTGATAACGATAGCTATTAAACAGAAAAAAGGTAATTTTAGTTAAAAAATTACTGAACTCAATTATTTTCGCCTATTTATATTTAGATATGGATTTAGGGATTAAAAATCTCATAATTTAATCAATATAAAACAAGAAATCGCCAGAATCCTAGATTACAGTACTGTTGCGTACAAATAATTATACAATAATAAGACTTTTTCACTCTAATGCAGTGACTTTTATTATTTATTAATAACCTTGCGTTATTTGAGCCGATATCGTTTAATATAGCATTTTACTTAATGTATATTAGTGCATAAGTAACGTGATTTGGAAAGAATAGCACGGAATATGAATTTTCAGGTGCCTCACAATATCTCTAGAAAGTTCCAAGAAGAGGCCGCCGTCTTCTTAGAACTGGAGTCATGACAGCACACTTTGTTCTTATTACCCACTTATTTATGTACAATAGTGAGAATTGGTTGTCAAAGTAGAAGGAAGAATTAAATTTTTATTGTATGATAAATTGTTTTCCCGTTACAGGTATTACCTTACGGATTGTTCTTGGGATTGTGCATGTTGCCCGTAGTGACGGTTGACGAGGAAGACGCTCCAGTAATAGATAAAGACAAAGATATGATGGCGTTCAAAATCAGCAAAATGGGGAACGTGTATCCTGAGAGAATTAACGGGATTATCAACGACTATATCAAATGGAAAATTTTATGAATATAGTAAGAAATATCCATCATCGTGGTATTTTATTTCTTGTAACATTTTCTCATTTGGTAACACCAAAGGTTGAAAAAGCCAGTACTTATGACTGGTTATACTGATGATATTGTTCTTGTTGGAGCAAATGTTGCCGAGGTCCAGAGTAGGCTAGAGAAATAGCAAGAGAAACTGGACAGTGTGCAAAACTTAACATTTGTTCTGTGACGTCGGAGGTCCATCCAGTTTTGTCATATTACTTTAAACGGTGTATCCTTACCAGCGTGCTCTAATTTTCGGTACATCTATTGATTGATTCAAAATGACCGTGGCATAGACAAGGACATGAGGTATAGGATAAATGCAGGGTGGATGAATTGCCGAAAGGTGTCTAGGCTGCCTCTGGAGTACTAACTAACCGTTTTCCAAGAATCGCCATTGATACAGAAAATAGTTGCTTCCATACATCATTAATCATTAACGTGACGTTTTGCTTTTTGAACTGCTTCCCTCACAACGTCACCACAATCATTGGATTTGCATTTGCTGGTATACTTAGCGATGTAATAAGCAACTGCTGTTACATTCTCACAGGGCTGTATATCCATATTTGCTCTCCAAATTTTGAGAAATACTGAGTTATAGTTGTTAATCATAACTTCTTTTTCATTCCTTTGCAGTATAAAAATCATCCATTATTACGAAATGCTTGATCAGGTTCTTAGCAGATCGTTGTATTACTTACGGGCCTTGGAAATCCAAAACGACAAGAATCAGCGCTTTGATATTTATAACATGTTGTGGAATGTTTGTGATTTTGTAATATTTTCACCAGTTCAGAATCATCATCATCATCAAGTGAGCAGGACATGACCTTATTAGTCACTCTGAGTCCTTCAGAACTATCAAAATTTGGTACTGAGATACACCACAAAAGCATATGTAAAAGGGAACTTTCTCTGTTTTAGAATTCTATTCTGTACCAAAAGTCTGTTATTGCTCCTCCTAAACATTTGGAATTCTTTTTCAAAGAACTCATTAAAGCGTTTACTCTAAGTGTGAACTTTCTGGCCACAACTACTGGGTATTTTTATACGAGTTCAAGTCGTTCATCGAATCGCAAATCTTCCACAGTACCAGGTATTGTATCAGGACGTTTATCTGCTATGAATAATGCTTTAATCATGTCTGGCCAGTTCAAATAGTTATATGAAAATGTAACAAACCAAGTTGGAGGGCCAAGACTCCGTACCATAGTATTAATTCAATGCAACATCTCTTCCAGTATGCACCCGATCCTCTTATGTTTCTCATTGTCAGATGCATATTATCGACGAAACCTTTTGGTGTATGTATATTCACCTTGTTTCATTCGACATGAGACGTAAACACTTGCCTTCGCTTTAAAATATTCAACAACAGATAGTGCAAAGAATAAATAATCGTTTCTTTGAAATCGACTATCATTGGTCATAATTCGTGCCTGGAAATAATCGAGAGCAGTTATAGAAATATCTCTATCTTCACCAAATCCGTTTTTCCCATTAGAGAAAAGAAAATACCAACATAGTTATTCCATTCTTTTTTCTTGTTCAAAGTTAAATGGTGGTGCGGTTTTTCTTTGGATATCAACAACTCTGACTTAGTCATCAAATTTATTCCAATTACTATTAGCGTTAATAATTGTATCTAAATTCGGGACGTCTTCGTCAATAGAATGAAGTAAACTTGTCGAAAAAACAAATCTTTTTTCGAAATTATATATATCTGATCCTTCTAAGGCAGTTGGGGAGTTAGGCAATATACTGCGAATAACATATGTCGGTGGTGATAATTCCAGTTCTGATGCGACCGATACTGTTTCTGACAGTAATTCTCTCTCCTCGACGCCAATAGAAATAGACGTAATGGTATATATGTTTAACATATTTTCATTACCTGTCCTTTTTTAAATTACGACGTAGAATTGTGAATAATTTATTAATATTCATAAAACGCATTCAACATGCAGTACCTTTGGATAGTGCCATATACCCCTTTGGTCCTCTAGGATGTGAATCAAATAGCCAATAATGAATATCACCACATAAGTTTTGACATGTGAGAGCGATAGAAACTGAATTACTTGTAACAATTCCATAATGATGATTACTAAAAAAACTTAATAAAGCATTTTTTAAGTTAGGGAACCCTTCCTCACTTTGATCTCTATCAATATGGCCATTCATCGATATATTATTATGCACACTTAAGTTTACCAAACGCTCATTATATAACAAACGTGGTAAAAGTTTTCTCATAGCTAAATATTCGATATTTTGTTCTCCAGGATCGGGATTTTCTCGTTGTAAAATGCATTGCCGATAATTTGTATCTCTAACTATCAATATATAATCGACATCACTCACCGTCCATATATTCAGATCTGATACTGCAAATGCGACACAAGCAACTGCTGCGACACCAGTACACTGTTTATCGCGAGAGTCTATGCTAAATCGAGTATTATTCAGATTGAACAAACCACGTAGAATAAATACACCGTTGTCTATATTTACAAAGCTGCTGGATTGATTTTCTTCCTCTTTTTGCTCTTTTAACTTTTTGCTTTTTTAACACAGCCTACCTGATTTTGCGTAACCTGTATCTCAGAACAAGTATCTCAGATGTCATTTTTGAACATATTCGAAAAGTGTGGTATGGCGTCTCGATACAATCTGTTATTTCACATAAGCCAATGTAAAGCAGTTTTTACTCTTTGAATATTTACATTAAGCTGTGTCGTTGCAAGTTGTCTAATGTTTCTACTACGACAACCAATCCTGCACTACATAGTGGAAGTGGTAATTGTTCAGCGATTTCTACTACGTCTTGTGCAAAAATAAAACCACTTGTCCTTGATACCAATTTTGGCTGAACCTATTCTGTACTTTAATAATTTTGAGAAATGCAATTATCCTCGAAAGTAAGCGTTGTTCTACATCCGACAAACTAGCTATTTCTGGTGGAATAGGTGTAACGTCCATGTTGTTCCTATAGGCTTTTGACGGGACTTTACGTTTCGTGAGGTTGGTAAATCATCGTGAACAAGTCGCAATGTTACTTATTTCAACTAATTCACAAGGCAGTAAATCTTTTCGACAAGACGTTTCTAAATGGCATCGTTGCTTAGGATATAATAATTTTCGGCATACACTACATGGAATATCGGCAAATTGGTTAATGGCAGACAAAAATTATCTTCTTCGACAAATCGCTTTCTGTGGGATGTGTCACGCATATTTTCCAGGCGTTGTCTCCTTTCCTCCTTACTCTCAATTAGTCTTTTCTCATGATTACGTTGTCTCATGTCACAAATGTGCATATGTGTGGAAATTGATCGGATGTAATAGATATTATGTTATTCACTCTTAAGGGTTTCAGAGTATATATATTTCTTTAAAATATAATCATTAATGTAACTGAATCTATATGCTTTTTGTCAACACAATCTACAAGCCAAATTCCATATTTGTAGTAGGTACAAAGATATAAATATTATATATAACTATACAAGTCACGGGACGCGAGAGTGGACACAAACTTTGTACGTAGATACTATGCATTTGGGTTTGCATCGACTTCAAATAGATTATTAGTTAGTACATATATTAATATTTTTTATTGAATTTGATTATTTTAATACAATAATTTAGTTATTTTTTTGCTTTTTAGTGCCTTAGTGTTTTAATTTATTTTGAAGGCGGTTTAATTTTTTAATTAATTTTTTTATCATTTAAACTCTTTTTCAGTTCGCAGCGGGTGAATTGATCTCACTTTTCTGTGCAAATTAATGAATGGAGTCTTGGATACAAATTGAACTACCAAGAAGAATTAATATAACTGTTCCTGTAAAGCTGCCTGTAATTTCACGCTTTCATATTTTTGCTATGAATGATTACCGAACAAGTAATAGTTAATTAAAATAGACTTTTATCTCCACTGTATAGTGTTATCGCATTACAATGCTCTAAGTCCATAACCGAATATCTAGACATCTTCACAAGCTCACCAAATATAAAGAGATATACTTAAATAAGTTAAAATATGCGAAGGAAAATAGATTTGTACCTGTTGTTAAGTTAGTTTTTGCTTTTAACGTTTAAATTAAGTTATTTATCCATTACCATGTAATGAGTATAACACTTATATTTAAGGTTGCCTTTGTATAGAGTTATTCTTTTTAATATATGTATCAGACTGTCATAGTGTAAATCTTGATGGTGTTTTGAATAAATAAATGAATATGTATCAATCTCTGAAAGGAGCTTTAATATATTAAATTTTGTTATGGTTAACATTTTTTTCTACATGTGTAATGGTGGCGAGATTTCTCCGATGTTGAGCTGTAATTTATTTTTTGTAATTTGCATGCACCTTTCTTTTTAAAGCCGATTTTTATCTGCTCTTGCTATCGCTGTCTAAGAATTAGGAATGCGTTCTATTTGAGATTGCAAATATTAATGAAATGAATAATAAATTAATTAACTCTTTATTACACGAAAAGAAGAATGAATCCACACATTTTACAATCACTTTAACTGTTAATCTTGAAATAAATAGATCTTATTGTGAAGGAGATTCTGCCTAGAATAATTTAGTAATATTTTTTGTTAATTACATTAACTAGTAGTACTAACTGGCCATAAATACTGTTACATAATAACTTTTCTTTTTTTCAACTTTTTGATTATTTTGAATTTGGAACTCGTATATTATTTTAAAAACTTCATTCGATTTTACGCCATTTCACATATTTTTTTGGTGTTCATTATCAAATTACAATATGGAATGGGGTGTTAAAGAAAATAGGTTTGCAGTGATCGCCTTGCACAAAGTGGGTATTGAGCCGGCGGTCATATTCCAAACACTTCAAAAGCTTGGTATGAGCCGTATGTTCGTATATGGTACTTTCAAAAGATATAACAACACTTCCTCTATCGAAGACCAAAGAAGATCGGGTCGGTCGCGTGCTGTTGTTGCAACTGCAAAGGCTGTTAATGCTGTCAAAACCAGAATTTGTCGAAACCCCATTAGGAACCAAAAAATCTTATCGCGAGAAATGAAGATTCCCTCTAAGACTCTGTCGCGTATTATAAACCAAGACCTGAAGCCCGGTGCTTATCGTCGATATACAGGACATGTCCTAAATATATCTTTACAATTAAAGAAAGTGATTCGATCAAACACCTTCTCTAGCAATACGCAGGTGAAAGGAACAGAAATATCTTTTTTACGGATAAAAAAAAATTTCACGATTGAAGACCACTATAGTAAGCAAAATGATAAAGTGTACGCTTATAGTTCTAAAGAAGCTGTTCAATTGGTCGGAAAGGTACAACGTGGTCATCATCCTGCGTCAGTGATGGTTTGGTGGGGCGTGTCTTATTAAGGAGTCACAAAACTACATTTTTGACAAAAAGGAATGAAAACTTCAGCCAAAGTGTATCAAGATACAGTCTTGGATCATGTTGTGAAATCTTTCAGCAATACACTTTTTAAAAATATACGGTGGACTTTCTAGCAGGATTCAGCACCTGGTCACAAGGCACGAACTACCCAAGCCTGGCTTGAAGCCAACGTTCCGGATTTTATAAGAGCTGAAGACTGACCCTCATCTAGCCCAGACTTCAAATTATGCTCAGTTTTAGAGGACATGGCCTGCTGTAAACGAAACGGCGACATTGAGTCTCTTAAAAATCTTTCGGGCAAGCAGTGCATTTTTATTTGTAACAGAACTTGGCCGGACTAGGTACTTTACTAGGTATATAAAAATTGTATCGAGGTTTTAAAGAGAAAAAAGTAAAACAGCCATAAACCAAGGAAACTGACTGATTGTATAGTTTATCGGAATGCTCATAATGGTATAATGAATGATTCATTAATTGTAATCTATTAACACTTGATAACCACCGTACATATTACCTTTTGTCACTGCTTTATAGATATTAGAGAATATATAAAAGGTAATGGTTATAAGCAAAAAACAATTTATAACTAACTTTTGTTGTGTAATAACCAGTGGGGATATTCTGAATTTATACAAGTATTGTATCAGTTTGCACAATGGCCGAGTTAACTGGACGTTTACGAGAATTGCTCGAGAAGATTGCTAAAGAAAATAATTTGTCTAACTACGATGTGAATATTAAACCCATTTCTAGTGGTGGAGCAAACTACACCTCGCAACTCTTCCTGGCAAGGATTTCGAGTGACAGTAAGGAATTGAATCTATTCGCTAAAGTTATCGCCCTGGGTGACAATATACGCCCCGAAGGCTTAGATAATATGTTCGATGTGGAACCTTTTGTTTATACCGAACTATCAAAATTCTATCGGCAGTTGGAAGAGAAACACAACGTGCCCCAAGAGCACAGACTCGAGTTCCCCAAATTCTACGGGTACGACTCGACTCGTGGGGAGGAGGCTTTAGTACTCGAAGACTTGACTGCCCAAGGTTATAGCGTCTACGATAGGCTTAAATCGATAGAATGGCCGTACGCCTGCAAAGCTGTAAAAGAATTGGCAAAATTTCATGCTTTATCTTTTGCTTTTCAAGAAGAATATCCTAAGGAATTCGAGAAAGCCCAAGAAATCCTCGTAAATCCTATGGAAAAGCAGGAACAAGCAAAAGTTATTTTTCAATCTTTCGTTCAAACAGCACTTTCAGTAGTCAAGGAAGCGAACAATAGTCGGTTGGTTGATTTTATTTCGAAACCAGATTTGATGTTTGAGTTCATAGAATATCTGAAACCGTTGCGACGCAATGTTCTGGCGCACGGTGACTACAGGGTCAGCAATCTCATGCACAAAGTTGATAATGTAAGTATAAAGTAAAAGTTTTAAATTTTTCTCGAAATAATAATCGCAAAAAGTACACCAAATATATTTTGAATATCTATTATCCTTGTTTACATAGAAAAAGTAACGTTTTTCTATGTGTCTGTTTAGCCACTAGTATCCTTATAATTGTAAAGCCACAGAACTGATTTTGAATGAATGAATAATTTATTGCTTTTTTTACTTTGCATAATACTACAAGGTATTTTCTTCCGCTTAACGAGCGGTATTGTGCAAAAAAAACTTATTGTATGTAATGCAAATATTCAAAATAATAATAATAATGTGCTTAGAACTGGTGTATGTTCAATGTAGTGATGTACCATAACTATATGATAAAAAAAGTGCTGATAAAGACCAATGAGACTGAAGTGTTGTATAGTTAAAAATTAATAAATAATGAAGGTATTAAATTGTAAATTTTAGTTTTGAGTTGCAATAGTGAGACACCCAGCCATAAGGACCATCAAAACTATAAGACTAACTTTTATATTGTAATTACAATGACCGCTTTTACGGAACATGCAAAATGTGAATCTCAATCGAATTAAATGATTCCGTCTACATTATTAAAAATATTTGTCTTCCTAGATGGTCGTTAATAAATATTCTACCAGAAAATCACTGTAGTTTTAAATATTTATTCTCACTAGTTTTAGCCCAGTGGCCGAAATTCGACTATATCCATTATTTTTTATGTGTTAATATTATTGAAGTTTTTTTTACCCAAAAGTGTACAAATACTGTAAATATATTACAGATTAGTTGATGTACAGATTGCCAAATATGACGAACAGAAACTTATAAATAAAGGCAATCGATGGTACATAAAAACGTATATTAAAAAAAATACTAATAACATTGAAGTTTGTCGATAGCAACTAGACAATAAAATATTATGAAAATTGATTGACAAATAGACAAGAAAGTCGTACTGAACTATTTATATCTTTAATATTGTATTTACAGGAAGGCATCTATCATTTAAAAATTTTAGACTATCAGATGATGAAAACCAGTAATCCAGTCGCAGACTTATTGTATTTCATCTTCATGGGATCCGACGAGGAGTTTCGTACTAAGCATTTCCTACCACTCCTCGACTATTACTACTCTCAACTCAGCTTGGCGATGCGGAGGCTGGGACTCAAACCAAACAAGATATATTCTCGAGATGATTTTGAAACCGAACTGCAAATGGTAAATACAGATAGAAAAAAAAAACATACGAGATTCGATGTCCGCAAGGTAGAACCTCGAGAAATATTCTAGTTACACCACTGTATGTGGAAGGAATATAGAATTTTTGATTTTTCAGTCTTTGAAATCGCTAATACGTTGTGGACTGACGTGGATATTATGTCAGTACCTTTTTTAGAGATAACGCCATTAGTACACGTTAGTACCATTAGTACGCCACAGTAATGGGACACTTACAGGCTGACGTTATTATTGTTACTGGTGATCGTCCAATGAATTTTTAGTTCATGATAGTATAAACGTGACTGAAGTGCTTTTGTCACAGAGCGTAACTCTGTAATCACTGTACACATTTTTTTTTAATTTGTCCTACTACTTCAGCTGCGAGTATGAACAAATAAGTAATTAAGCCTTCATTTTTTGTTTATAGTAATACCTATAATTTCCTTCAAAATCAAAAATACTTTATTCAATTTTGGCTCTATGAAGGCGCTTATGAACGTTAAAACTATCACCGGTTCGGACAAACAACCCGGTCATCGAAAAAAACCGACAAGAAACTTGATCAGATTTATATTTTTAACACACATATATTTAAAATTCATTAACATTACTATCGTTTTTAGTGGACTACAGAGAGAGGTGTAAATTCCAGAAATCATCCTTCACATGTTGATCCACCCCCATAATAGCTTTTTGTCACCATAACCCATATGACATGGCGCTTAAACTTAAGTCTGGCAAATCGATAATATGCTTTGGGACTTTGTTCTAATACTTAACAGTACTATCTAAAAAACTATTACAGATGGCCAGCTTATCACTATTTCTAGTAATTCAATGATGTTGGTCTTTTACGAAATCTAGCTTTTCAAAGTTTTATCGGACACATATTCAAATATTAAGAATATCTTAGGAGAGTAGAGTTTTTTTATTTGTGATAATAACTATTCAAGCGACTGTTAGGCCTGATACTAACATGTATTTGATATTCAGTACAAAAGTACACAACCAATGTTTTATTTTATTTGAGGGAATTTGTAACATACATAATTTTATCTTTCTGCACTCCTTCTCAATACGAATTTTAATTATTCCAAATCTCATAGTCGCCCGTGCGCGCAATGTGCTTAAAAAGCGGTGCAGATATTTTTTTCACATATTAATATGCGCTATTGGTTGCCAGGTTGTTGAAATTCAACCATAATTCTTTTTATTTTTAATATCAACAATAACGATTTTTTATTTTATTTCCAAGAGTGTACAAATACCATAGATTAATAGACGCAAGAATCGTGAAGTATCACGAATTGAGGCTTATAAATAAATTTTTCGACCCGTCGATAGCATAAAAATAAACTATTTCGAAATGTGTTTTCTATTGATAATCCATATCGATTTAGAAATTTAATCAACATTTTATTAAAAACGTTGGAATCCTAGATTATAAGAATGTTGCTAGTTTTTACTTTAATGCAGTGACTTTTATTCTTTATTAATATTCTATATTAGTTATTGTTTAAGCATTTCAGTTATTGTCTAAATATCAAGTATAACGTCAAAGAAGAATGAAGAATAAGTTTTCTTGTTTGACAAATTGTTTTTTCGTTTCAGAAATTACCTTACGGATTGTTCCTAGGCTTGTGTATGTTGCCTCTAGTGATGCTTGACGAGGAAGACGCCCCGGTAATGGATAAAGCCAAAGATATGATGGCGTTCAAAATCAGTAAAGTGGGGAAGCTGTATCCTGAGAGAATTAACGGGATTATCAACGACTATATCAAATGGAAAATTTTATAAATACGACTGTATCCTTCCACGAAGGCATCCTTCGTGGTATTTTATTTCTTGTAACATTTTTTCATTTGATGATGCCAAAGATCGAAAACGCCAGTAACTTATTTCAATCTATATGTTTAAATAATATCGAAGTATTGTTTGTTTCTCCAGACTGATCACCAAAATTTTTAGTGACCAATAGAGGATTATTCGAAGTATTGTTTATAAACTATAAACGCTTTTGCATAGGGAATAAGCAGTCGCGATAAAATTACAATTAAGAAAAACCTCGGAAGGACTTCAGATTAAATAAGTGTAATTGTAAACAAAAAACTACTTTAATGAGATTGAAGTCGGCTGTTGTTTATTACAGTTCTAAAGAGTATATGGCTAAAATAAATAAAATTGATATATCTACAGGCATCACTTACTTAATTACTTTATCTGTTAGTTGGTTGTTTCTTTGCTGTATGTAAAATCCGTGGGCCCAACTATGATACTGCGTCTATCGTCATATAGTCAGATAGTTCTTTACGCCCGACGGTAATGTCTACCCACACCTCATTTTATTATGAACATAGACAAAAGTTTCGTGGCGATACATGCAGATATGGAAGTAACATAACATTAATATTGTAATTTAACAAAGGTAAAAAAGAATATTTCAATTCATATTTAATTTTATTTCATAATTAGCGTTTTAGCTATACCCACTAATTTCTTGTATATTCATTCATTCTTATATATTTCACATGACTCATTTTTTATACTAATCTTTCTTTTATTTGCACCGCCTACAATTTTTTTTCACCATGATGTCGCTGGTTATAATTATAATAAGAAATTGCCAGCTCCCAAATACATGAACTAATAAGTATTAGTTAATTCATTACTATACTAAGACATTAGACATAAGGTAAATTTATGACAGTTATAATTTGAAATAAACCCAACAAACACAGACATTATCTCATTGTTGTCTATACTCTTTTCATTGCAATATTCTTAGGACAGTAAACAGTAAAACGATATATACATATGTGATTATCATACATTTTATGTACTACCTTATATGTTCAAGTACATAGTAAGTGGAATTAGCATAGTTAGAAGCTTATTTTTTAACGCACTGTTATTATTTATCAAGAAATGTAAGGCTTTTTCATGTTTAATTATTATACTTGAGCCTCTAGTTATCATCGAGGTTATCGAAATTATCATCAATATAATGTTCATGCAAGTGGTCTAGATGTATTTTTTGACAGCAGTGCAACTTTCAAGAAAAAGTTATCGAAGATATTCAATCTCCGTTAACCATGTGCAACTTACAGTCAAAAATTCACACATACGTACTTAGATACATACACATACACACGCATCGCGCGCACACGCACGCACATATGTTTATCGTTTTATCATTATTATATATAATTTAACTGAATATATTGTACTAGTGTTAATTTTAAAAGTAACATTTTAAATATCGATTATATTTAAAATACATAGTTTTGTTAGGGATGCATAGCAAGAATTTTTTTTTTTGTGATTGAATCTCTTTTGGCTAAACCAATATGTTAATAACTATGTATGTAAAATAGAATGAAAAGCTGTAGATTTCTTTAAATAAATAAAATAAAAAAATAATAAGTAATTATATTTCAATTTTACCAGTAAACATTTGTTTTCTTTCCATCATTAAAGCCTATTTTCCTATGATTATATAGGCGTCTAGGAAGTATAGTCGACGCATTATGAACTGAGGCTTCGGATTATAAATCATATTTATCTGTCTATCTCGCTTGCACTTACAGGTCTCATGGAGAGGTGTAGTGATGTGTGTAAGAATTGTAAAGGGGCATATCGATAACGGGATAAGAACGGTATATATACTGAACTATGTTAAGTATTAATAAGAATATTTTTTTCGCTATCTTAACATTTGCTCTTGGTATATTCGGGTTGCCTGCCTGTGATACTTTGGTTTTTATTCGATCCCTAATTGTGCATTTGATCTATCCCCGGGAAAATTTCCTTTTTTTTATGATAGGCAACCTTCGTCGTTTTCTGCGCACCTGATAGTGTGTATTCCAAATTTATTAATGATCGGTTGAGTAATCGAAGCGTGAAAGCATAACAAAGAAAGAAACTCACTTTCGCATTTACAATTTTAGTTAAGATAAGCAAAGCAACAATATAATGTAGCCTAGCGCCATCCCGTGGAAATTTATAGTAAAATAGAGAGTATACAAATATTCTCCATGAAAGAAGTAATCAGGTATCTAAGGTAGGTAAAGTAGGCATTAAGTAAAATATATTGTTTGGTTTTATTATGCTCATAAATGCTAAACTGTTTCTGAAATAACACGATAACTATTGTAACATATCTAGTAATAGCCATGATATTGTTACGATATGTACAATATTCTATACCAGCGGTTCTTAACCTTTGCAATATTTTTTTACAAAATGAACGAAAATGCGCGTTAGTAAATCTCGCGCCACACTTCACACGTGTTTGCCACACGCTAATGTTTCGCAAGACGGTAGTTAAGAACCGCTGCTCTAGACAACACGAACAAACATCTAGTAACAAATAACGCAGCATTGTGGACTCATTGATACGTGGTAAAATACGCACACAGTGAAACTTTATCGCTCTGATTATGATGAACAAACAAGATAAAAAAATAGCGCGTCTTGAAGTTTTATTCTCATTTTAAATCGCTATTGCTAACAATCAAATAGTAATGCTTTCTAGAGATTTCCACCCCTTGTTTTGTGAAGAATATAAATACGGCACACTACAACCGAGAATAGTACAGTAACTATTCTGGACACCCAAACGAATACGAAGATAAATCTACAAGAGGTCTACAAACTACAACCAGAGAGTAGTGTAAGGTTTAAGTACGTAGATTAACTATATAGATCGTTCTTTCTGCAAACTACGACATAATTTATTTGTATTTTGAATTAGTAATCGTGGCGCACTTTATTAGTGATAACAATAAAGTAAATTTAGATTGTCACGCTGAGTAGCATAATTGGGAATACAGATAACAGAATCGTTGCTAAACGATAATTATATTAACAAAATATATATTTAGAAAGATTAAATTAATCTTATGTTGGCTTACCACGGCCTACGATATTAGGGACAGGACGCACCGTGAGTTGCGTCGTTCGCCGTTTATCTACTTGTATAGGACCACGCGAGTTAGGTTTTGGGCGAGGGTTAAAATAAATAAGTCTTATTGTGAAGAAGACACTACCTAGTATTGTCAATAATAATATTTTTGGTAATTGATTTTAATGATTCAATATTACCTTTACAATATTTTTATTACCTAAAATGATATTCAAATGATTTAAACGGACTTTCGTGAGCTTCCAGTTGTAACTTTTAGTATTTGTTTAGTCTCTCAATTTATCGGTCACCGGAAATGCATTGCATTCCTATTTTAATATCAGCCGCGGCAAAGGTGGGATAGTCAGTTCTTGTTCAACAATCAGAGGAAAAGGTCGATAACAAATAAGTAGTGGTGCTAAGCTTTGAAGTGTATTAAGTTAATAAAACATTTTGAGTAAACGAGTTCTAAAAGAAAATGATAGTGTCATAATAAAAGGGTACTTTTATAGTAGTGTAATTTAATAAGATTTTTGATAATTAAATTGCTTTCGTTATAGGGATACAAATAGCTTACATAGATTATCTTGAATAATCGTAGTGGTAAGACAAATAATTTAATAATTGTAATCTATGAACACTTGATAAACACCGCACATATTACCTTTTATCGTTGATTTATGCACATAAAATATATAAAAGGTAATGATTACAAGCATAAAGCAATTATAGCTAGATTTTGGTGTGTAACCACAGGTGGAGATATTTTGAATTTATACAAGTACGGCATCAGTTTGAACAATGACTGACTTAACTGAAAGTCTACGAGAATTACTTGACAAGATGCTAAAGAAAATAATTTTTCTAACTACGATATGAATATTAAACCAATTTCTAGTGGCGGAGCAAACTATACGTCACAGCTCTTTCTGGCAACGATTTCGAGTGACGGCAAGGAATTACATCTATTCGCTAAAGTTATCGTTCTGGGTGACAAGATACGCTCCCAAGGTGCAGATAATATCTTCGATATGGAACCTTTTGTTTATACCGAACTATCAAATTCTATCCGGCAGTTGGAAGAGAAACACAACGTGCCCCAAGAGCACAGACTAGAGTTCCCCAAATTCTACGGGTACGACTCAACTCGTGGGGAGGAGGCTTTAGTACTCGAAGACTTGACTGCCCAAGGTTATAGTGTCTACGATAGGTTTAAATCAGTAGAGTGGCCGTACGCCTGCAAAGCTATAAAAGAATTGGCAAAATTTCATGCTTTATCTTTTGCTTTTCAAGAAGAAATATCCCGAGGAATTCGAGAAGCGCAAGAATCCTCGTAATCCTTTGGAAAAGCAGAACAGGAAAAGTTGTTTTTCAAGCTTTCGCTGAAACCAGCACTCTCAGTAGTCAAGAAGCAAACAACAGTCGGTTGCTTGATTTTATTTCAAAACCGGATTTGATGTATGAGTTCATGGAATATCTGAAGCCGTTGCGACGGATTGTTTGGCGCACAACGACTACAGGGTGAGCAATCTCATGCACAAAGTAGATCATGTAAGTATAAAGTAAAAGTTTTAAATCTCTTCGAAATATAACGTAGAATTTCGCTTATTTTTTTTCGGAACTGACTACAACTGTTGGCTTGTAAGGCCACTACAGTTTCACCGATACTAGGAGAGCGCTTAAGGCACTCACCCGATTTGTTTAGGCGATCAGTGCAATCCGCGATAGTTTGCGGTACGACCCGGTTGCTCACAAAGGACGCAGCTGGGAGGCTTCGGTGGCCTCTGGAGTTCAGGGCACTCCCTAGTGGAGTGATCTCCGAGACACTTGACACACCTAGGACGTAGGTGGCAGTGCCGGGCGGAATGGCCATACACCTGGCAGTTGAAACACTGCGAGGGTACATAGGTATGGGGAGGAGGTCTCAATTTGAGCTGCGAGAGAGACCGCACATGGAGGTGAGTTGGAAGATGTCCTTTCCAAACCTATCCCGGTCCAGAGTGACCAGGATTAGGTCACGAATCATGACGGGGGGCGGGGGGCGTGGCTTCTTAGCCGAGACTGCGGAACCAGCAGCCGAATCTGCAACCGGGGATGGGACAGAGGGTGCGGGCGAGACTCAAGGCACCCGAGCACCACCTACGTTCGACTGTTTCGGGACGGAGTCCAGCTGCGGAGTCGCTATCGGACGGGTTCGCGGTTGCGGCACGTGGGCGTTTAGCGTGGCGTATGACGGTTTGAAAGCCGTCGGTTTCAGCCGGAGCGGACGCGGCCGCGGGCGCGGGAACTAAGTCGAGGTCCATATCGGACCCATCGGAGGCGTCGTCGTCGGAGGTTCGCGGTCCGAAAGCGGTTCGAACAGGTTTTCGAAGAAATAGCGGGAGTTGGCGGAAGCCTGGAGTCGCGCGCGCATATATGCGTTTGAGTCTATTAACTCTGAAATTATAAGAGGTTTCTATTGCGGACGACGCATTAAAACGGGGACCACC